>JAOYMZ010017712.1:0-19126 GCA_025802335.1 Pinguicula primuliflora
AGCAAATACCCAGAAAAAGCTTAAACCACGGGATCGGCCACCACGATATCCTTGCCCACACTTAATATCTCCAAATGTCTCTGTATCTACCTTCCTCTGCTCCGAGTACCTAATCCTCCTGTTTGCTTGAAAATCAGAGAACCGTTTCAATTTTAAAGTTATCTTGATCGCATCTCCATCCCCTGAAAAAGCTCATTCAAAGATATCTGCACCCATGTAAAAAAAAATACAGCCAATGAAGAGTTGAAATCTTGAATGCATGTTAAGTTTGTGTGGCATTGAGCAAAGGAACGTCTATGAGCAAAGGAAGGTCTATTCAATCCCATACGAAGTAAGCAAAATCAACCCCAATATTCATACTACTATACAGCCAATGAAGATGTAAATACAACCATATGAAAAGTGAACCCAAACTGCATTCAAAGATTTCAACCTGCAATCAAACAAACCCAAACAGAAAAATATTAAAGATACCTAAATAGAAAATCAAGCTACATTCAAAGAATTCAACCTGCAACAAACAAACCCGAACAGAAAAATGATTTTGGCATACCTAAACAGAAAGTCAGTCTGCATCCTAAGAATTAAACCTGCAACATACAAACCCCCAAAAAAATGTGCAGGGTTAGAAAACCGCTAGAGTGACATTGAGCAAAGGCGACTAATATCATTTAAAATAAAGCAATAAGCTGGAACAAACTTAAAAAGGGTTGGTCACCGTAAGAAATGGATTTCCTGCAGTAAAATATTTGTTCAGAACCTGCAGTAAATGAAATTGAATAAAAATTTCCTGCAGAAAGCTTAAAAACATCCAGAGATAATAAGGAAAACTGTAAATGAAATACATCCAGGGAACGAATGCAAGTAACAGGAATTGAAATCAAACCTAAAAGCTAATTTGGCAACAACATTTATGTCTTCGGCCGGGTAAAATGCAAAACCCCTCAAATCTACAGTCGAAGCTCCGTACACTGCAAATTAAATGAAGCGACTAAATCAAAAGTTACAAAGAATGAACGAAAAAGCAAAAAAACCGAGGTTGCCTGGGCGTTGCGCCATGGGGTGTAGTGTGTGAGGGCATCTCAATTCTGAATTGTGAAAGAAGCAGAAAGAAGCATATACCGGCGGTACCAACAAAAACGAAATTGGACGAACCCGGAATGGTGGAAGAGGCGACCGTGGATCTGGAACCGGAAATTAGGAGCAGAAAGGGATTTGGAAGCTGACCTAGATGGAAAGTTGGGCACAGATCGGAGGGCCAGAAATTCTGCACAGCAAACACAATCGAAGGGCTAGGGACTTTGCACAATAAACCTAAAGAGAGGCGCCGTTTCATTCAGAGCGGGCAGTCGTTTAGTTCCTTCTAATGTATATATAGATCTTTTGTATCAATCTTTTCAAGTAATATATACTTATCAGCTACCATATCTCTAATAAAATGCAATTTAACATCAATGTGTTTAGTTCTCTCATGAAAAATAGGGTTCCTAGTTAAATATATTGTTGATTGACTATCACAATGAACAGTACCAACATCAAACAAGATTTCACACTCTGAAAGCAACCCATGCAACTAGTCACATTCTTTGAAACAATCAGTTAGTGCTATGTATTCAGATTCGGTAGTAGAAAGTGCTACAATGCATTGTAGTTGTGATTTCCAGCTAATAAAGTTACCTCCTAACAGAAATTGATAACAAATTGTTGATTTTCTAGAGTCTAAATCACCAGCATAGTCAGAGTCAACAAATCCACATAAATTCAGTTTATCACTATACCTCTTAAAGATTAAACCTGAATTATAAGTTTGCTTAAGATATCTAAGCACTCATTTCAATGCAGACCAATGTTCTAAACAAGGATTAGACATAAAACGACTCAAGAAAGATAAATAAAGTCATGTACTAATCATAGTAAACATAAGAGAACCTAACACATTCGAATAAGATACACTCTCCATTTCCAACGCTTCAGACAGTGTAGTTGGACATTGGGACTTATAGAGTTTAAAATGCAAAACAAGTGGTGTACTGACTGATTTCACGTTCTCAAAACCGATTTTATGCAAGACTTTCGTAGTATAACCAGACAGATACAACTTTAAAATTTCAGCCTCTCTATTCCTATCAATTTCCATGCTAAGTATCTTCCTAACTTCTCCAAAATCTTTTATTTCAAATTCAGGCTTCAGTTTTAATTTTAAGACATCTATATCACATCTAGATTCACTGATAAGTAACATGTCATCAACATAACGTAAAAGATACACAGTAGCTTGCTTCTTGTTCATAAAATAAAAATAACTATTATACTAACTTCTAATGAACCCAAGACTTGTAATAAAACAGTCAAAATGCTTGTACCATTGTCTAGGTGCCTGTTTAAGGCCATACAAAGATTTCTTTAACAAGCAGACATGATCAGCTTTTAAAGAATCAACATAACCTAAAGGCTGTTCCATAAAAATCTCTTCATCTAAGTCACCATACAGAAATGAAATTTTCACATCCAACTGATCACATTCCAAATCATAGCATGCAACAAGTGAGAGTAATATCCGAATGGTTTTAAATTTTACAACATTAGCAAAAATTTCACTAAAATCAATATCCTCACGTTGATTAAAACCTTTAGCAACTAGTCTTGTCTTATGCTTAATAGGTTCACATCGGCATTAGCTTCTTTACACTTATATATCCATTTATAACCAATAACTTTCCTATCCCTAGATTTAGGAACTAATATCCAAGTACCATTCTGATTCAAAGAGTTAATTTCATCATTCATAGCTACACTCCATTTGCTAGCATCAGGACACTTAACAGCATCCAAATAATGAACAAGTTCATAATGCATCACTTGCTGACCAACCACAAATGCATAATCAACTATCTCAGCAAAATTAGCATATTTCAGATTTGGTTTAACTATTCTTCTTTTCCTGTCCCTTACTAATTCATAGTCACTTATACATGTATCATCAGGTTGTGCAGATATGTGTTCAACAATTTCATTCTCATTTTCAATACCCGAAGGTTCAGTAGAAACTTCAGAAGTATCTACAATGTGAGGAGGGACAGATTCTGAACCAGAATCTTGAGTTTCAACCTCCACCTTAACAAGTTGAATAAGTTGCAACTCCACCTCACTGTCGGACTTAGAAGGAACCTCCTTCTCAAGAGATAGTCTTCAAGGCAAGTACAGACAATATAGGTTCAGAAACATGCAGATTAGGATCTAAGCATGGAAAATCAGCTTCATTAAGCACCACATCTCTACTAATAACAACTTTCATACCAAGTATTGACCTATCCCACAGTCTATAGTCCTTAACACATTTTTGATATCCAAAAAAAATACATTTTATTGATCTAGGGTCTAATTTCTCTATCTTATTATGAATATAAGCAGCACACCCAAAAACTTTCAAGTTTGTCAAGTTCAAAACAGTTTCATGCCAAATGAACTCTGGACAGTTATAATTAACAGCACTTGAAGGACTCATATTCACAAGAAATGTAGCAGTGTATAGTGCATCCCCCAAAATTTCTTAGATAAACCAGATGTAACAAGCATGCATCTAACTTTATTTCGCAAGGTTCTATTCATATGTTCAGCTACTCCATTCTGCTGCGGTGTGTGCCTAACTGAGTGATGCCGTGTGATACCATGAAGTGCACAAAAATTATCAAAGTCCAAATTACCGAATTCTAGACCATTATCAGTTCTTAAATATTTGACTTTAAAACTTTTCTGAGTTTCAACCAATTGTTTGCATTCCTTAAATTTACCAAATGCTTGATCTTTAAATTTTAAAAGTATAACCCAAACTCTCTTACTGAAATCATCCACAACAGACATAAAGTATCTTGCACCACCATGCGTTGACTCACTCACAGGATCCCACAAGTCAGAATGCACATAGTCTAGACATTGTTTAGAAACATTAATACCTTTGGGGAACTTAAGTCTATATTGTTTCCCTAAAATGCTTGGTTCACAAAAAGACAAGCTGTTAAATTTGTGTTTTCCTAAAAGACCCTGATCATGCAATATCTCAAACTTTTCTTATTTATATGTCCTAATCTCAAATGCCAAATCTTAATATAATCAGGTTCAGTTACTAAAAGAGCAGTTTCAGGTAACGTTTTCCCATTCAAAAAATACAATGTGTTTTTCCTAATTCCTATTAAAACCACAGAATCATCTTTAAGCACAGAAAAAACATTATTCTTAAAAGAATACCAGCAACCAGACTCCTCTAGCATACCTAAATAAAATTAAGTTTCTTTTAAGTTCTGGATTATGTCTCACATTTGTCAGTTTCACCTTATTCCCATTGTCCAGTTTTAATGAAACATAACTTGTACCTTTTATTTCGCAAATATTATCATTTCTCATAATCACCCTTCCACTCTTACACCTATCCAAGTTGTCAAACTAGTTCAAATTTGGAGACATGTGATAAGTATAGTCTGAATCTATGACCCACTCATTCCGACTCTCAATATTAGAAACTACTAGAGCATATTCATGACACAGACCATCAGAAACTGATCCCCTACTGTTTCTATTTTATCTTCTTCTTGAAAATTAAATTTGTCACATTCTAACAAGAATTCAGTCAAGTCTTTATCATTAAAACATATTCCCCCGGAAAAAAACTCAGTTTCACTTAACTCCTCCACCTCCCTGTGACTATTCACATAAAACATAGAATCATACACAAGTTGATTACAAGATGAGTTAGCTTGGTTTCTAGACTCAAAATCTGTACCTCCTACATTTTCAAAAGACTGCTACCAAGAAGGATTGTGATTTGCATTCATACAAGCATGTTGCACATTTTGTAAACATGAACCATTATTTTGGAAATTATTTACGTTTTGACCAGATGACATCATGCAATTATTTCTATTAATTTTAGGTATATTTTGACCAGTCACATCAATTACAGAAAGTGCGTTCAAATTATTCTGTCCATTCCTAACAGTTGGATTTACATTTTGACCTTTAACATCTTTATTAAGTGCAAAACAGTTACCCTGAACATGTCCCAGTTTATGACAGTAAGTGCACCTAGGCTAAAAATCATTTCTGCTAAAACCAGAATGTTGGAAGTTAGATGAATTTTGAAAATTCCTGTTTTGCTGAAACTGTTGACCTCTAGGAAAGTTCCTATTTTGCTTAAAATGTTGGTTTCTAGAAGGAAACCTATTCGGACTCTGATTCACGTTCTTAGTTTCAACTTTAGACTTTTCAGAAATATCTTTAACCTTTGGTTTAGCATATAAAATATTTGATACACGTTTAGCATTCTTAAGCTTTATTTCTCGAGACTTTAACTCACTTATTATTACCTCTAGCTAAGGAACCGAACCAGAGTATCTAAGTGCATTTTTAACAATCAGAAAGTCTTCACTCACAAAATTCAATAAAATCATAGACAAAGACACTTCATCTAAATCATGCGCAGTTCCTTTTAAAAGTTGTGTGAGTTTAAAAAATCCATCCAAGTTATCTTCAACTGTCTTTTCTGAATCTATTTTATAAGAAAATAGTGACCCTTTCAAAAAAATTAGATTTGCAGGTGCTTTAGAAGCATAAATTTCATGCAATTTCTCCCAGACCTCTGGAGGGTCCTCTGACCCATCTAACTTGCGAATAACAGCATCTGGCAGATTTAAAATTAATAGGTTCAATGCTTCTTTCTTAATTTCATCTATCTTAGAAGTAAAGATTTCAGGTCAGTCCTTAATAGGTTTTAATGCATAATGAACCTTATAATGTGACAAAACAATTTTCATGCGCCTAGCCCAACTAGTGAAGTCACCCTTCCATCAAACAGTGTAATCTCAACTCTGGTTGACAAATTTAATGTTTCTTAAAAATAGCACAGATAGTTTCCAACAACACAGTAAGCAAAGAAGTACAGTAACTCAAGTAGATCAAGTTCTCACAATGAGCAAACAGGTTCAAGTTCTAATTAGACTATCTTTAAGCCTTAAAACCCTTTTTCGAGAGTCCACAGAGTTAAACCCTACACCCTAAAACTCGCTCTCAACAAAATCGTAGTGCATAGTGACAAACATCCGACGGGTGACAGAATTATAACACCTATACCCCTTTTGGGATCTCCCATACCCCACAAAAATACATTTCTCTGTGTAGGCATCAAATTTAGAGTTATTCACCTTCGGCACATGGACATACACCAAGCAACCAAATATACATGGAATGAGAGTCAAAGGAGGAGGAACCCGAGCATGATCAGATAACACCAGTATAGGTGTTCGAAATTCTAAGACCTGAGTAGGAAGCCGATTGGCTAGATAGATCGCAGTGGATATAATTTCAGGCCAAAAAAATTTTGGGACTTTAAATTCAATCATAAGTACCCTGGTAATTTCAAGTAAAAAATGATTTTTCCTCTCGGCCACGCATTTTGTTGAGGACTATATGAATAGGTCGTTTGGTGGAGCATTCCATTTTTAGAACAAAGGCTTGCATTTGCAGGTTCACAAACTCCCCCCCATTATCCGATCGAAGAATCTTAATCCTGGTATAAAATTGAGTAGAGACCATATGATCAAAACGAGAGAAAATATCGAACACCTCAGACTTATGGCGAATAAAATATACCCAAGTCGCTCGAGAGCAATCATCAATAAATAAAACAAAATATCGAAATCTCTGTCCTCCAACCGAAGGAGCACGTCCCCAAGCATCAGAGTGAACTAACGAGAAAATATGCAGAACACGAGTATTTGAAAACGAAAAAGGTTGTCTATGACTCTTAGCTAAAATACACGTCTCACACTGTAGAGGAGTACTAGAGGCTTTCGAGAATAACCGACGAAGATACTTGTGGGATGGATGACCAAGACGTCGGTACCACAACCAACTTTGAGTTTGGGTAGAACCATGAGTCAAAAGTGTCCTTCCTGGCATCGAGTCCACTTCGTCAACATAATACAAGCCATTCCTTTTAGTATCACGCTCAATTATCCTCCTCGAATAGATATCCTGTAGCACACAAAAAGAAGGATACATCATAACCACACAATTTAGTTCCCGGGACACATGGCTATTAGCCAGCAGCTTGTAAGACAAAGAGGGCACATATAAGCAATTAGATAATCTGATAGATGGAGAAATATCAATAATCCCGGCTCCTTTAACAGGAGCAAATTCTCCGTTTGCGGTTTGGATAACCTTCTTTTTTGATCCCTACATAAGAGTGATATCATACATATCATAGGTTATTGTGTCATTAGCACCGCAATAAAAAATCTATTGTCCATTTTTTCATCGTTTGGTGTCATATTGATGGACCAAACAAACGAGGTGTCCCAATTTGGCCCAATAGATTTGTCTTCGAATTTTCCCGACCCATCCATTCTGGCCGATTTAATCCCTGTTGATAATGGGCCCAAAGAAATAACATTATGCGGCCCCTTATCCCATACACAATCCAATTTAAACAACCCGATTTCCACATTTAAATCATCGGTCTCATCCCCTTACAAATTACCGAACGATCCCTCGCCAAAAGACCGAGCACCAGAAATATTAAAGGGACAAATGTGGAAATGTGACGCATTCGTACCTGGGCCACGATCTGTTACCTCAATCATGTTCTCTCGCGACCTGTTTTCTCTCCCAAACCCTAAGTTCGCTATGGAGATGTCGCCGACGGATTCTTCTAACTAGCCCAAAGTACGTAGTTGTGGTCATCCTGTTTGAACTCAATGACAACAAACGGGTTTTGTTCCTCGGACGTCGTATGGGAGGATGATGAGGCAGCCTCATTGCTGCTCTTGGACTTCTATTTCAGGAACAGTTGAAACTGTTCAAATGGTGTGGCTAAGTCATCACTCTGATCGGTAAGTGCCGGAGTTTTGTCCTCCATGGTGCGCCGTATCACCGATATAAGGTGTAGATGACGAGAAACAACAGGTATCAAATCTGCTCCGATACCATAACAAGCGGAATAGTAAAGAACACAAGATATTTACGTAGTTCAGCGAATTGCCTACTCCATAGGAAGAAGAGCTCTTCCACTTTGTTTTTGTGTTTTTCGTGTGTTTTTCAATGATGGATGAGTTCTCCTCTTATAGTTACAAGATAGGGTTTCCACCTTCCCTACAATTCATACAAATCAGGGATTCTAACCATTCTAATAAGGTAAGATTATATTATGGTTAATCGTCCTTATTTACAATATTTTTCCTAACCATTTTATTTCTTAAGATAAGTGTTACATGACATTGAGAGCGCGATCTCAAGTTTTGAGACCTAAGTGTCATATTTTTAGTTGTATTTTCAAGTATATTAAATTATTATGATTTGGACTTTTAATTTTAACAGTTATATTTTTATCGAAAGATCATGATCATAAATAATCATCTCATCCGTAACTATTTAATCAATAGATGACGATCCTAATTAAAAATTGAGATTATAATAATTTAATCCGCAAAATATCTATTAATAATTCTGGCTCATTTTTTCGTCAGCTGTCTCTGACGTCGTTAGAATTTTCTTTCCTTGTTTGTCGTTTTCTGTTTTTTTTGTTTTAATGTTTTTGAATATTTAATAATTATTTTTATTATTATTTTAATAAATTTTACATATTTCTTAAAATCGAATTTATCCGACAACCCCCTCATTATTTGTCGAAACGAAGACCGCTGTAATGATCAGCGCGTCGTGCGCTTTCATATGATATGCGACTTCATATGATTTCAATGTACTTATTCATTTTCACATGAATAATTTTGTTCAAACACAAATAATTTAATATTTTCGCTACTGATAATATTAACTTTAAAAGTGAATAATTTTATATTTACGCATGAATGTACGAGACAATATTCTAATTCTAATTAAGTACTAAATTGGAGTCTTGCTCCCTTTATGACTTTCCTTGGTAAAAAACAGCAACCATCAATCCTCCCCCAATCGGACGGTCGACAATCCTCCTATTAAGCTTCAAAAGTCGTTTCTTCAATGCTGCGTCGCCTCTGCACCCATTCTTCTCTGAGCAATTCGACTGTCGAAAACACGCGGTTGAAGTGACCGGCCGGAAAGATGGGATTTTTTTCTTTTCTTGGAAGGGTACTCTTCGCCTCTATCTTCATCCTCTCGGCGTGGCAAATGTGAGTTTTCTTGCAGAACTCTTTCTGCTTACATAGTTACATACGTTTTGTTCCCGCTCAGATCTGTTTCGCGATTGTTTGTTTTCGTGAAATTGGTGATGCTATTTTATGCCCTTTAATGCTCCGCGTAGTTGGCTTGAGTACTACTTATCTCTTACAGGCTGGTAAAGTTTTTTTTTTTTAGATTTTCAGTGAGTATTGGGTGTTTGATTTTCATGATTATATCGACTTGTGTTATACTTATGTTGGTATTCGTGTGATGGTGGCAAGGTTTGCAGTTGTACTGGCATCCGATCTGCTTACTTCATTTCTTTTTAACCACCTGTTTGTAGTGTATGCTGTTGGAGTTTTAAGTTGAATAATTGACCTTTTGTATGGTATTTCGGCTCGTTACAGTTTTGCATTTTCCTTTTCGGAATCTGAATGCGTTATTATGATCTGCATTATGTTTCTGTAAGTCGGTTTGTGGGGCCTTTTCGGTTGCTTTTGAAGCTGGGATTTGTTTTCCTGCTATGGAAAGAAATGGTTTTTGGTGATCATTAAATCCTGCTTTGAAAGGTAATACTTGCCTAAATTCTGTTTTGTCATTATACTTTACACGCCATTAAATAGTCGTGCTTGTTCTTTATCTTTTGGGGAATCTTTGAGGTAGGTAAGGTTACTCTCGTCAAAGGTCAATGAGGGGTTGGCCTAGTGATTATGAGAGTGACAATTGCACTCACAGGTCACGGGTTCAAATCCCTGAGTACATTGACTATCAAAAAAAAGGTAAGGTTAATCTCAGTCGGGCTAGATTCGTAGTCTAGCTACATAAACAGGATACTATTTCTTCTTTTTCCTACAGCCTGTACCTGTATATTGTAAATGTAAATGTAAATGTATGGTTTTGTGAAAACTGAATATATTACAGAGTGAGTATAGGGAGCAGCCGGGCAGGGGGCTGCTGTCAAGTGAAATGAAGATATCTTAGGAAATATATGACCTATCATTCTTCTCCTTTTTTCAGGTTTATAAGACATTGTTGGAGCTTAGATAGAAACACAGATTTTTTTCAGAAATAATTCCTTCATATATTATTTTCAATCCCAAGTTTGCTGGCTATCTAATAAAGAACATGGTCCTTCCATTGACATATAACTCACTCCTTTTTAGGTTCAATGAATTTGGGGATGACGGCGGACCTGCAGCAAAAGAATGGGCTCCCAAACTGGCTCTAGTGAATGATTACATTGATCGGACTGTAGGAAAAACTGATTTGCACATTGATGTAGACCTCCATTGAACTTGATTCTCCTTCAGTCCTCTAATGACGTAAATTAGCAGATATTGATATATGATTTCTGGTATTTTTGCAGGCACGAACTGTTGTTGCTATCTTCATTTTTCTTAAGGGCCTGGGAGGTCTACTCTTTGTGCTTGGCAGTAGCTTTGGCGCTTTTCTTCTGGTTAAAACTTCGACTCTTACTTCACCTGCAGCCTCTTTCAATTTCTTGGGCGAAATAAACGAGAATGTTCACATGCTTATCTGCTTGATCATCCTGCAGATATCTTATTTGGTATCGACCACACCTTTGTTGTACGACTTCTATAATTTTAAAGCCGGCGAACCAAGATACTACACACTCTTGCAGGAGTTTCTTCAGGTTCAACACATTCGCTCCTCACATTTTTCGTACTTTGCGTGATTGTGCGCTGATGCCAACATTCTCTTAACTTGGTAGGGTGTGGCACTTGTTGGTGCATTACTGTACTTTGTTGGGATGAATAACTCCATTCGTAGGAGGCAGACCAAGAAGAAGGTAACCAAGCCAAAGACAGCTTAACCTTGAATGAAACAGGCTTTAAAAAAATTGTTTTTGTCATTTAATTCGTGGTTCAAGGACGTACGAATCGAGTTAGAGATTATTGTCTTTTTTTTGGCAAATGCTGTATGCTGTGCTTTGTTGTTAGGAAAGTTGTAGAACATCAAAGCTGGCAATTTAAAGCCTTTAGCGTGGAAGTGAGAAATGCCTTCCCGTAGTATTGTGTTGCTATTGTCTGTTTGTTTGCTTAAAAAATGAAATTTGCTGTTGTTGCATGTATGAAATAGTCAAGTTTCTCAAGTTGAGTAGATATTAAATCTTTTTCGGGTAAACAAGGAAGTAAAGATTACATATATGCTATGTTCGAGAATGCGGTCGTTTAGGTGCTGGACAGTTGTTCTCTTTTCTGTCCGAATACCGTCTTGGTGCCCGTTTAGGTCGTTTAGCCTAGGCATTGGGCGATCCTTGACCGTCTAGGATTTGCGCAGCGTTTTCTCGAACATTGGATATATGTAAAGTTCTCCTCCTCATGTAATTTTAAAAGGTGAAGAAATCAAAGCACCTAACTGGTGTATACTTGTAGCATGTGAAATAGCCATGGCTTGATCAAGCTTTTTATGCTCAATCATTATGTGATTGTTATTGTTCATCTTTTCAATTTCAGCAACTATCATTGCAGTTGTCCAAATTGATCTTAACGATTGAAAGATTATATACAAGTGATCAAAAATCATATGCATCTACCGAGTTATGATGACTTTATGACCAACAGTTTTGTTGAATTATTTATTTTAGATTAGAGATGTGCAGTACTTGATCAGCATCAGAGCACTATATTTTTGGGCTTTTGTGTAGATCCTTTCCATGGGTTGGACCAATTGTGACAAAAAGCTATGACATGAGTTTGAGTTGAGCATAAAAGACATACATATAATAAATTGGCTCATGAAAAGTCCAACAGAGCACATGAATTGACTGTAGAAAAAGCTGAATAGGTCTTGAACGCTCCTGGTGGGCATCGGGGTGGCCGTCTTCGGAACAGTTCGGGGTCCGAATTAAAAAATAATAATATTTATTTTTTTGTTACACAACTTGAAAACAAACTTAAGTTTTGATTCAACTCCATCACAAAAAAATTAATTCCCTGCATTCCAAACAACCAATTAAGATATAAATTAAAATAAATTCCTTGAATTTAAATAACTAATTCCCTGAAATGCATAATTAGAGAACAACCAAGTGAAGTTTTTATAGCAAAAAGAAGAAACAACAAAAAGTTAAAGCAAACATAGAGTACCCAAAAAAAGAAGCTACCCAGATCAAAACAATATTAAAGAAACATAATCCAACAAAGTACGAACCAAACTAACATAGTACAATAACCAACCAAAACAAATAAATCAAGCAACATGATTCAACAAAATGTAGAGCGTGATTCTCATTTATCCTGGTTGATCTTGATTCCCTTAAGCATTGCTTCAGGATCCACTGAAGCCTACAGCTATAAGCAAATTCTGTTCAAAGGATGTTAATCCATATAAGTTTGGGGCATCCATGTTGATTAAGCATTATAAAGGATGTCATAGAGAAGGGAATTGGAGTCATAGGACACATTTTGATCTTTCTTGCATCCGAGATTGAGAGCGCGACAATTGGAGAACCGATAATCTTGTAAACGAAGAAGATATTTGATTTGTATGCAATAATTTTTCTGATTTATAAAACATTCATTAGTTCTAAAAATTTTTTAGTTATAAATTTTTTTATTAAAGTCCAAACCGCAGTTTGGACCGCAGACCGAACCGTCAAACCATTGTCTGCATGGTCTGATCTGCTTTCGGACCGCCAAACCGTGATTTGGTCTGGTTTGCTCCAAACCGAATTTTCAGCTCTACGTCTATCCTCGCTCAAATACCGGTTAAATGACGGGCACTTATGTGGGCAACTAAGTCAGTTAGGGATGGGCAACACTTTGTTCAAGAATGATTTTTTACAACAGAACCTTTTTTTATACAAAAAAAACTAGATTGACTCAAAATACGTATACTCAATTGAGTGCATGGATCAAAACGACGTAATTTTATATTGATTTATTAAATTTTTTTTCAAAACGTCATAATTTTGATACTTGTACAAATATTTTAACATTCCTGTTTTTTTTTATAACGGAACCTAAGTTGAGTGTTCAATTCTTCAATTGCGAGTTATAGTGTCACGAGCACTATTTGAAGGTATTAGGATTAGCACAACCGAACGAACGCACATTTGTTCTGGGCTGTTGATCCGAGCTTTCGAGCTCCATTTTCTATGGTAAGAGCAAAATTACAGAGAGTACTCAATGTTACCCAAAGAAACAAAAATCGATTATCTACTTCTGGGATTGTGTACAGGATTACTACAAAACAGTACCTACTTCCCAACTCTTCGCCGACCGCGGTTCCAACCTCGTCGTCATCAACCCAGGTTCGATGAGTTTTTTGTTTATAATCTTCAGTTTTTAGGTTTTGTGAAGTTAAATGCGTTCTAGGTTTTGTTTAAAATTCGTTCTTGACTTGTGTTGCTTGTGGGTGGATATATTCAGGTTCAGCGAATATTAGAATAGGACTTGCACAGCAGGATTCTCCCGTTACTGTTCCGCATTGCATTGCCAGACTCACACATCAAGTGTCGAAAAAGAATGTTCTAGATCAGGTATCTTCGTTTACTTTTTGAAGTGATTTTTAGTTGAAAAGATATTCTATTCGCGTTTTCACCTGAATTCTTTAACAGTGAACTTGCTTTCTGCAGTCGCTCAATTCTCAGGTTACAACAGTGCAGCACATGGAGCGTGAAAGGTCTTATGATATTGTCAGTACAATTAACTGAGCTGTTCCTCTTGCTATGGTTTTTATTTCCTTCTTTTTGGTGTGTGGCATTTGTTTAGACGGTTAAGTATTATTTCTTTCTTCTTCAATTGCCAGATTGCTTCGCTGCTAAAAATTAGGTTTTTAGACGAGGAGGTGGAGAACAATCAATTCACGCAAAAGGTAAGTTTTTTGGGAGAACTGCAATGAGATCAACAAGTGTTCTAGACTCTGGATATTCTTCAAAGAATATCTCGTTTGCAGATGGGTCGGGTGGATGGATTCCCTCCACAAAGTAATATAAAGGAGACGATTATTCCCTGGACTGACGTGTTCGAGAAACCCGCCTCCTCCACTTCACCGGAAGGTATGTAGGATTCTATAGTGCTTCACTATCATATTACTGCACAAGGCCTTGTATTCTGCTTGAAGGCACTGTCTCTCAATTTTAGCTTAGCAAAAACTATGATTTTCCGTGGTGTTGTTCAGTGTTTTGATAATTTGGAGAAGTATCAACTTCAATGATTATAAAACATATTTCTTTCTCTGATAACAGATTCCAAAACAGGAAGTTCTCTCAGATCAGGGGAGACTTCAGTTCAGAACGTTGATGATTATGTGAATGAAGAATGCAGTACAGCAGAACCTAAATATAGGGAGTCTATTTTTGGTGTGGAAGCACTTTGTATATCACCTGCCGAACCGTATTGTTTACGCCGGCCCATGCGTAGGGGCCATCTCAACATTTCTCTGCATTATCCTGCACAACAGGTAGCTTTGGGTTAATACATTGTTGGGAGGCTTGAAACTTCACTTTGATATGTCTGCATTATTATCACCCTTCATTGCTTTTGAATGTGATCAGTTAATGATTTTTTCTTGAAATAGTTTGTCAAATCTTACCTAAAGATTGCCCACAATCGGCTTTACATTTCTATATGATTAATTTATATCATGCTTACCTGTTTTACATTTTTGAGAACATCCTCACTATAACTTAAGTGTGTTTTAGGTGCTCGAAGACATGCATGCTATCTGGGATTGGGTTTTGGTTGAGAAACTGAACATACCACGTAGTAAAAGGCATACGTATTCTGCTATTCTTGTTGTTCCTGAGACATTCGATAGTCGTGGTAATTGTGATAAATCTGTCATATTTTATTTTAACCTACTGAATCTTCATGTGTGTTTCAAAATCATGTCCATTTAACATGTCTTTTGCATTTGCTAAATTTCCCATGCAGAAGTAAAGGAGCTTCTATCTATTGTGCTTCGAGACTTGTGCTTCAGCACTGCAGTAGTCCATCAGGTGGTTCTTTCCTGCAAATCTTTCATTATATCCAGAATATCTGAAGATGTGCCATCTTTTCATTGGTATCACCAAGGAGACGCGGGCTTTTGTCTATGGTTCTTGAATGTGGTTCATGTTCAAACTGGACCTAAATCCTTGACTGCTTCCCCACTAACATATTGCATATTAGAAAAATTCTCTATGGTCATTCTGCAAACTTCATTTGTCTTCTTCCAGCCTGATTTTGCCTGACCTTCCCTTTGATACATGCTGCAGGAAGGAGTTGCTGCAGCTTTTGGAAATGGTATACAAACTGCATGTATTGTTAATATTGGTGCTCAAGTGACCTCAGTAATCTGCATCGAGGTCTGTTTACTCCTAGTTATGCAATCTGTTCTATCATTTACATGACTTTGGCCCGTAGTTTCTCCTCTCCGACAATATTTGAGGATATACTGTATTTATTATTGTCTCCGTCATACTACTAGTTGGCAATTTTTGTCTTGATGATGTTCTGTTGATGGTTTAGGAACTTGCGGCTATTCCTACTACCCAGATTTCTCTTCAATATGGCGGTGAGGTGAGGATCATTAGTCAAAGTTTCATGTTACAACTTATTTTATCATTGAGGTCCGTGGTTCTAATCAACAACTTTGTTTAATTGACGAAGTAAACTTTAAATTTCTTATCTCTTCTTTGATCCCAATATGAACCTCTTCATTCTTCAATTAGAACTCAATCTTTTCACTTCTAATAATCTATGGGTAATGAAACTCTTAAAAAGGATGTGATGCGATTTGGCCTAATCCTCCTTTTCTATGATTATATCAACATTTTGCTCAATATAAATATAAGTCGACTGTCGTGATTAATTCACATGACATCCCAGGCTCTGTCCATATCAAAATGAGTGTAATGTTTCAGGATATATCTAGATGCCTTCTCTGGACTCAGAGGCATCACCGGACATGGCCCCAGATTTGCACCGATGCTCTTACGAAACCCATAGACTTGTTGATGCTTAACAGGCTCAGGGAGTCTCACTGCCATATCAGAGTGCGTAAAGCACAATCTCCATCTTGTTAGATATCATTGTTTCGTTAGACAAATTTTTGCATAACCATTATAGTATTTGGTTGATCCGTACTTTTGATTGTTCTTTAACATGGACCTTTTAATATCCAGGAAGGAGAAGTTGAAGCGGTTGCTGTAGTTCATTCATATGAAGATGGTGCTCCACCTGCTTCTCATCGGACAAAACTAACTGCTCTTAATGTATGAGTCGAAACTAATATTACTGCAACTTCCTGCAATATGAATTTTTCTTCAATTCCGAAACTTGTTCATGCCCAACCGAGTCGTGCATTGAAATTTCTCTAACTTCTTAACCTATTCACATTTTTATATATTTATTCAGAATAAGATTCCGTTCAATGTATTTTCTTAGCTTTTAGTTTTCTGTCGAGGCAGGTTCCTCCTATGGGATTGTTTTACCCAAGTCTCCTTGTTCCTGACATTTATCCTCAACCTCCGCGGACATGGTGAATTTTGTAAATTCTTTTATTCCCAAATCCGATCTTATTTTTGAATTTTGCCAACTTTTGCATTCATGTCTAACAAAACGAGCATGCATCCACAGGTTCAGTGATCACGAGGATATGCTGGAAGATACTTGGGATTACTCTAGCTCTAGACGATCCGACATGTCAGATGGTTATTACCCTGGTACAGGACTTTTCCCCATGTGGGAAAACTATCCTATGTTTCAAATAAAGCCCAAAAAGCAGGATATGATCGGTCTTGCCGAGGCTATTACGAAAAGTATTCTTTCAACTGGTAAAAGGCAAATATTTGTTTCTGCAAGATGCTGCTCATAGGATTCTTTCCTCTTATTGGCTCTAAAAGTGTAACAAAACCACAGGGCGTATAGATCTGCAGAGGAAGTTGTTCTGTAACATGCATCTGGTGAGTTCTCCTCTCCACCTTAGTTTAAGATTCGTGATTTTATCATTCTCATCCTAATTACCTCTTTTCCATCGTCAGGTTGGGGGGGTAGCTTTAACCGTGGGCCTCATTTCTGCGGTTGAAGAGAGGTTTTTCTCATTAATTACTTCAGTACTTGTTTTGTATGGTGTACAAAAGTAACCCCATATGCACTGTGAAGCTTTGCACCTATCCTCCAATGATCTATGTGCTCGTCGAAGAAATGCTAAAACACTCTTCTTTCTCGCAGAGTGTTGCGTGCCATTCCTTCTCATGAAGCCATTGATACTGTGGAGGTCCATCATATCTCACTCTCTTTATATCTACTGATTAACTGTTTCACACCGATGCGGTGTCGATTTGCTTAAGTTTGTCAGCATAACCTTCCACAGGTACTCCAACCCAGAACAAACCCATCCTTCGCGACATGGAAAGGAGGAGCTGTAAGTATTTCCCTTTGGTTGCATGTCAGATTAGTAACTTGTGTGCATTGGAACAATAGATGAAATGCAGTAATTCATCAACTTGAATATCATGAAATGCTACGTTTCAGATACTTGGAATCCTGGATTTCACCCGCGAACAATGGATTGCCCGCGAGGAGTGGATCAACAACGGGGTTATTGTCGGAAGTAAAAGAAAGAAAGATCCGATCTTTGTTCAAGCTCAGGCAATGTGTTACATAAACAACTAGGAACCTGTCTTTTTTTCTTTGGTGAGTAACTAAGCTTATGTTGTATATTCAGATCAATTGATACAAACTAGAATCACTCACTTGTATTTAAGGAATTGAAGTCCTACAACAGAATGTGTTGGCTGAGCCTACTGCGGTTCTGCTAACCGCAGTAGAACATAGCTGAACTTTATGTTGTAGAATTTTTATGTTGTGTCTTTGATGTTGCTGAACATCTTGTGAATGTGACATGGAAGGGAATGTGCGATTCATATACTTAACATACAACTACTTTGTATGGCATTGACCTGATGGGTAGGACTAAGGGTTCTTGGGAACCTTGTATGACACTCAGACAGTGTTTGCGAGAGTTTTTCCACAGTTACTTTTGCCTTTTCCACAACATAAGCTGTTTTTGGAGTGTTTGATTACTCAGCTTTGGCTTTGGCTTATCTACAAAAAAGTCAGAAAAAGCCTAAAAGTCATAAGTTAGGTGGTAGTAGATTTTGAAGGGCTTTTTTCGGTGATAATTTTGAAATTAATTCGAAGTTTAAATGTGATATAATTATTCTTTTCCATTCAAAAGTCATTCTACAAAATTATAAGCTCTCACAGTCTTATATTTCTTGTCATGCCCCCACTTCAGACACCTGAGATATAGGATAATGAAAGAATATATTGTCGCTGAAGTATTAAGCATTTGTGGTACTAGTGCAAAGTTTGTAGAGAAGAAAATGAGACAGGCGAATAATATTTAAGGTCACCTATAAGGAAGAGCATTTGGGAGAGGAGGTGGTAGAGGAAGGATAAGTATATCAATAATGGAATGCTACAAATGTCACAGATTAGGACATTTTCAATACAAATGCCCAATGGAGAATAGAATTCAATTTTTTTTTAGCAAAGCAAACAGAAGCTGATGTACAAGGTGATGTACGTTTGATGGCATTCACACCAATTAAAGAAGCAAAGGAGGATTTATAACTATGGCATCAGAGATATGCTCATCTAAACTATAAAGAGCTGGGTACATTGAAGCATCAAAGTTAAGTAACAGGAATGCCATATTTTAGCACTGAAGAAGCAGAAAAATGTGTCAGTTGTTTGATTGGTAAACAATTTGGAGAAAGTCTTCCAAAGAAAAGTTTATGGCGATAATCCCAGAAGTGGTTCACTCTGACTTATGTGGCCCAATCTCTCCAATACCAAACAGTGACAAGAAATATATTCTAAACTTTTGAAGACGATGAAGGTATGCATATATTTCTTGTCATTAAAATTTGAGGCATTTGTTTATGTTGGGCTTTTATATTAGCAATATTAATTAATCCGTTTAATTAATTTAACCTAAAGCCCACTACCCACCTAAGCCC
>JAOYMZ010017723.1:0-19123 GCA_025802335.1 Pinguicula primuliflora
ATTATATGTTTGTATAATTAGCAATGGAGACGATCATTTGATGATTTATGGTGATAAAATTTTCGAATTTTACCACCTTAATCATCTAGAAATCCCAACAGTGGTATCGGAGCTTTTGGATTCTTCATTATGTTGATTAGAACATTTTAATCATGGATTTGATGCACAAGAACTTAGTTAATCTATCTCATGTCTTGTGGTTCAAGTTTAAAAAAATTTTGTGAAATATTTTGGTAAGTTGCACTAACTTTGGATGGAAGAATTTTGTTGTTTCTAAAATTCTATCATCATGCTATGATGTAGATGGCTAGAAACTTATAAATTTGGAGATGAAATGAGAAATCAACATTGACTTTCTTATTCTTGCCCAAATTCTGGGATAAAGTAAGTGGCCCCTAATTGAATTTGCATGCTCCCGATTTTATTCTCTTCAACTCTTCTAGCAATCCCTATCATGGGGTAGTAAAGCTTACTCTGAGGCGGTAGGTAGGGCATCGCCCTCTCGTTCGTCGAAGGATTCCCTCTTCTATTGCTTTTGACAGTTAAATAGTCCAATTGCTGCTAGAAGTGAGAGCAATTCTGCCAAGTTAGTGATCATCTCATCCTGGATATCTGGAATCGTCTGAATTTTGTTTTGCTTTATCTACGCGGTCCGAAATTGGAAGGAAAAGGACATGAGCATTAATCTCCATGTTCTTGGTTCAAATCTAAATTGGGGAAACCAACATTGAAAGGAAAATGACATGAGCATGAATCTCCATTTTCATCGTCTTTGACTACAATATTTGTAACATGTTGATTTTATTTTATATAATGGATGAAAGGATTGATTGATATGTGCATTTTATATTAATTCATAACATGACGAGTCGTGTCATTTTTATATAATGGATAAAAGGATTGATTGATAATGAGCATGATTTCGTCTTACTGATGCTCTAAAGTGTCTGAGCAGCGGTCTAAACACTTAGATGCACAATCATAAAGTTCGGAAAATTAGTGTATCAACACGAATATTTTTGTCATAATTAAACATCTCGAATAGCATAGTCGGGACAAACACACTTCAGTTCATACGACCGCGACACGACGTGGTTAACCCGCCGAACCATTAGTACTCCAACTATCCATTAATACATGCAACATCCGAGAAAATTGCATTAAATCAAAGACTACACGTGTCTTTTCAAAGACTATGCGCGTCTTCAAAGTTTACATTCTTTCATGCACAATGAAGCTGGATACTACGTCCTCGACGTAAATAGTTACCCTTCAAATGGATGCAACGACAACACGAAATCCATCCTCATCCATAACGTGGTTGCCAACGTTGCTTCATTCTCCGGTTCTATCCCCGACTCACTAGAATAAGTTTAAATGGTGCTGGTGTATTTTTCAGGATAAAGAGAACCAGCATCTCTGCACATATTCACCAGTTCCATTGCCACGTGTTCAGCCTTCAAGGCTTCCCCATACATGTTGGGGAGCATCATTAGTATATTTCCTTTATGGATATGTACTAATGTATGTAGCAAATCTTTCAGCTTGATGACGATTCGTGCAATATCTTTTATTGGTTTTACCTCCAAGCTGTAACTAGATGACAACACAACATAAAATTGGGATATACAAATCTTCCAAGTAGACGATGATCATTAGTATAGTTCCTTGTGCTATTTACCAATGTATGAAGTATCTCTTTCAGTTTCTTTGACGACGATATTTGTAATTAACTGTTGACTTTATATTATTAATAAAAATGATGAAAGAATTGATGTATTTTATTTAAATTTTTATTTTCTGTTTAAGACATTCAATTCAGCGACATTCAATTCAACGACATTCAATCAAATCATCAATTTCAGAACTCAAATATTCATTCGTTTCTAACCCAAATTCACGAGTCAGAATAAGCACAACGGTCATTGAGGACCGTATACCTATCGAAGTCAAAACGACTGCCCAAAATAATAGTGTGGACCGTATGCTAGTCTATTTTACTGTGACTGAACTAAAATAATTAATAACATTTTTCTGAGACCTGGTTCCGGTGACCATGGCGGTATCTACGGCGAACGACATCTCCATGAATCGTGAATGACAGTCAGTGACGACTTTCATTTCATATCAATCCATTCGTTCAGAACCCAGATAGTATATTCATTCATAACAAGTCATTCGTTCGGCCAGATGAGAGCGTGTCTTTTATTATTTTCAGTGTTAAATAGTGAGGGCTTTTTTATCATAATTTTCGTGCGTCGTTTCATGTTCTGAGATTCTAGGATGGATTCGATTGGAAAGGACAACAATCAATTCCTGTCGAGTTCACCGCGACTATACATGTATGCCTATCGAATTCACCATGGCTGAACCAAAATCATACGTGTGGATCGTATGCCAGTCGAGGACACTACGACTGTACGAGACAGACGGATCGAGGCATTCGTGAAGGTTCTATTCGACTGCTATGGCATCATCTTCCACTGTTCCATTGATGTTTTAATGCACGACATAGGAAGCTATTGGTTGGTGTTACCACGAATGACAGAATCAGTGAGAACTTTTATTTCAAAAATTAAAACAATCCATTCATTCGGAACCCGGATAGTACATTCTTTCGGAACCCGAATTATCGAGACTAGATGAACCAAATTATCAACATTCAAGATTCTTCCTATTTAATTTCTACGAGCTGCATAAATACAATTTCTCCAGTGACCATGGCAGTGTATCGTTAGACGAGACAGATGAACCGCAATGCTGATCAGCATCACCTTCCACTGTTCTATTGAAGCATTCGCGCAAGACAGTTATTCGGCGCAACACGTTAACTTCTATCATACGGTGGTTGATGTCACCACATATAGCTTGCAAGAAAAAAGTAAGAGGCAATGTCAAAGAATTTGATTATGTCTGTTACCCGACTAAATTTAGAGGCAGAAACAACAAAGTTGGGTGATAAGCTCCGAAATACAGTGACAGTTCGGACTGCATTAGTGGCGTCGAGATTATCCAGACTGTACATGTCGGGCCACGGTGTTAAGCGATTATAAGTCAAAGGCAGCTATCGACGCAATAAGGTCGTCGAGGGCGACATTGGATGCAAAATAGGATGTGTTATTTTCAGAAATGTTGCATAGGACAACGAGGCGTGAGGCTTCAGAGGTGAAGGCGGTTGTAAAGACGATGATGGCACAGAAGTTGATGAATGAGACAACAATAAGGTCGGAGGCGATCACGACAAGGGAGATAACTGAATCGGCTAAGGCTACAATAGCAGCATCCATAATTTGAACTTTTAAACTCTGGATTTTCCCCCGTCGGAAATGATACAGTAAAAAGTCTTACGACTTGACGTGATTAGAAGGTATTAAAACGGTTTAGTATTTTATTTTTTTATTCTTTTTCTTTTAATGTCTTTTATGTAAAAGAACAATAAAACTAAATAAAAAATGAAATATGAAGTTACTTTTAGAAATAGAATTTTCGCGGAGGTCATTTGTCCAATTTATCCATGTCAATTTCAAAAATTAGGCGTGGCACAAAAAAATTTGTCTTGTATTCGTATTGTGCTTATCCCCAAGGTGAAAAATTCAGAATTAATTACTCAGTTTCGGCCTATCTCTCTCTATAATACAGTTTATAATATTACATCTAAAGTTTTAGCAAATAGGTTGCGTCCTGTTTTGCCCACTATCATTTCTGAGTCGCAATCTGCATTTGTCCAGGGTAAACTCATTACTGATAATATTTTCATAGCATATGAGACTCACCATCATATGAAAACTCATGCACGATCTTAAGCACCCCGTATCTCAACTAAGTTAGACACGTCTAAGGCTTTTGATAGAGTTGAGTGACCCTTTCTCTTTTCAGTAATGCGAGTTATGTCCTTTCCTGAACAATTTATCTCCCTTGTGTCTACTTGCCTGAATTCTACATCATTCTCATTTTTGCTAAATGGCTGTGAGTTTGGCCAATTATCTCCCCAAAGAGGGGTTAGGCAAGGAGATCCATTATCACCATATCTTTTTATTATATGTTCGGAGTTGTTCTCAGCTATTTTGCAAGAGTTACAGGACTATGGCCATATCCATGGTATACAGGTTGCACTTGGTGCACCGCGGGTATGTCACCTATTCTTTGTTGATGACATGCTCTTATTTGGCGAAGCTACCATCGCCGAGGCTCGTTACCTATCATATGCCCTTAAACTGTATGAATTGGTCTCGGGACAATGCATCAACTTGGACAAATCAGGGGTCTGCTTCAGTAAGCATATGGATGATACCTTGTCTACATCGATTCGTGATCTCCTAGGCATTGGAAAGGTAGCGTCACATGGGAAATACTTGGGCCTCCTGTCTGTCATTGAACATAGCAAAAAGTTGCTTTTGGGTCATTGAAAGATGTGGTTTTGGAGAAACTGCAGGATTGGAAAGAATTTTTTTTGTCAAAGGCGGGACAAGAAGTACTCATTAAGTCTGTTATCCAATTCATGTCGACGTATGCCATGTCATGCTTTAAAATTTTGGATGATATTCTCCTTGATATATAATGTATGGTAGCTAACTTTTGGTGGGGAAAAACTCAGAACAGACGAGGGATGCATTGGTTCACCTGGGATAAACTGGCAACGCCAAACGATGTGGGAGTTCTTGATTTTCGAGATCTGCGGTCTTTTGATCTCGCAATGCTGAGCAAGCAATCATGGTGTCTTCTTACTCATCTGAGTTCTCTACAATCACGAATTCTGCGAACAAGATATATTCCTACTTCTGATTTCTTTGGTGTCGAGATTGGGGTGCGTCCCTCATGGACATGGTATAGTCTCTTGGAGACACGACCTTTGCTCATCATGGGAAGTCAAAAATTGATCCGAGATGGTCGTTCGATGAGGATATTTTTTGATAGGTGGATTCCCTTACCACACACCTTGCAAGGTCAATGTCTGAATAATATACTTGGTCCAGATACTTTGGTGAGTCAATTGCTTACATTCGAGAGACAGTGGAATTAGGGACTAGTCTGTTCTATTTTTTTTTCCACCAGTCGCGGAATCAGTTCGTCCTTGGAACTCGCTCATACCGCAAGACATGATGTATGGACCTAGCATCATACTAAAAATGGGTGTCACACGGTCCGCTCTTCCTATCACCTTCTCCGGAGTAAGGAACCATTGCTTTATCTGCTGCTAAATCTGGAGCCTTTACTCTATCACGATTCCCCAATGTGGAAAAAGTTATGGCGGCTGAGGACACCAAATTGCATTAGGATGTTCTTATGGAGCTTTATCACGTCCTCTCTACCCTGTCCAGAGAACTTTGAGGCTCGCCGATTGCAGGCTAGCCTTACCTGCCCTATGGTGATATTTTAGACGGCAGCATCAATCATATTTTTGCCACCTATTCGTACTCCTTGGATGTGTGACGTCTCTCTGATTTATATATGGCTATGTCTAGTTTTTCGGATGTACATGGACCGGTATGGCAAGGCAAGTTACTCATGGCACTGGACTCTGATCATATGAAATTATGTGCTTGGCTCCTGAATTTAATTTCGCAGATGACGAACAACAAGTTTCATGAAAAGGAGACGTGGTCTGCAGTTCAAATAGTGGTTTATAGAGGTAATTATATGCGAATTTATTATGAGGTTATGAGCATTTCGGAAGCTGCTTCGTAACTACTTAATCATTACTGCTTACTTGGTCGTCAATCTCAAGGATCACAAATCTGGTTTGATGCATCTCTCTCCCATGCTGATCGTGCGGTAGGGATAGGGTTGTGGGCAACAGACTCCACGGGTTCATTTATCTGTGCCGCCTCCCGCTGATTCTCTAGTATACAAAACCCATTTACTGCTAAATTATTGACTTTGCGTGAAGCTTTACCCTTTGTCTCTAGATGCAAATGAAAAACTGCACAATTCAAGGGGATACCATGAAAGTTGTACTTGCGATTTATGATGAGTTCGTTTGTCCTGAGTCATGTCAATTTCTTTTAGATGATGTCAAATATCTATTAGCGTCTTCGACCTGCTTAGGAATTTTTTGGAGTGGTATGGCTAGTGTATCTCATGCACTTGTGACTTATGCTAAGCAGTGTGCTGATTATATATCATGTTGGGATACAACTCTATCCTTCATTCACCCACAACTTACTTGGCGATTCTAGACAATGAATTAACTTTATTTAAAAAAAAAAGTTGTTCAAGAAAGTGAAGGATGAACTTTTACAATTTCCAAATTACCCTAATTACAATCTATGTGGGTCAAATACCCCGCCCCCTCCCTCCATTAACTTGTGTACCCCCGCCCTCCATTAACTTGTACGTTACACATTCCATGTTGTACCTTACTTATGTCTTCTATGTGAAACAGGATAGTTGAAAACTCTCCCAGGTCTGGTTGGGGTCGTGTCTCAGATATTCCTTCGACCATTCAAAATCGTTGGCCACCGCCAAGCAATCAATTCTCTACATACTTGCATATTCGTACAGACCGACGGAAGCGCAGAGATTCTTCAGATTATTTTTTTTTGAAGTGTCGAGCAATTTGTTGCTGTTGGTTATTAACGCGTCAATTGAATTTTTCCAGGTGAGATCTCTCTTGCTCAACGTGTTAATTAATGGGTTCCTGTAGGCTTGGGTAATTTCAACATTAGCGTTTCGCCCAGATGAATTAGGGGATTTTTCCCCTTATTTATGTAGCAATTTGGAATTTTGGGCTGGCTATTGATGATCTCGTCTGGGCGAGGTCTTAATCTATCCAATTCCTACCTACATTGGCGCAAATATGCCGTGATTAGTATTATATGTGGACTCGATTATGTACGGGATGACATGCTTATGTTTCCGTACGTATCTTCTACACTTTGTGAATTTCCCATTTGCAAACGGTACGATGCTGGAACTTATCGACTAAATTGCCATCATGTTGGAGGGGAGTCATTGCGTCTAGACGGTAGCAGGACAATAAGATAGCAGACCTTAGGGGAAACTTACTTTGGGGATTATTAGCGGAAAACTTAATTGAACAAATTCAACGAAGCCACATATTTAGACTTTGTAAGACAGATTATATCTTTAATGTAGTTGGTTGGTGTGCTGCTGATGTATTCTCCTCTCTTCTTCTAGCTATCAGATAAGATGAATTTCAACATTTCTGAAAGTATATTCTATTATGCTACCAGTGGAGTGGATTCAGTATTAAATATCTTCCTTTATAGTTATAGAGGGATTGAAATATGATCGTATTGTTCGAAATCCCAACTGAAGATTCAATATATATCCGATAGTATTTTATTAATGTCCAGTTCAAATTTGTTTTCATATTATCGATGTTTCTGCTGATGTGCTGAAAATGTTTGCTGCAACTCTCAGGGCAAGAATTGCATGATAAGTGCTTTGCACCATATATTTATACCCTATGTATCTCAGTCAAACGTGTAACATGTTTACTGAGACCACACCTGGAGAAAATATAGGTGAAATCAAGGATGAGCCATATGTCTCTGACCTTGGTTTCGGTATTGGAAAGCTGTCTGTTTCTCCAACACCATGTGTTGGATCATCTGCAAACACGGTGAGAGAGAAATTCTCAGATGCTGAGCTTCTTCTTCCGGCCTTAGATGCTTGTAGCATGATTGAGCGCCCCGCAGCAAGGTTTGATACAGCTGGAGATGCCATTGATGCTGATGCTTCCGTGTCCATAGGTCTGTCTGACATATTTGTATTTCAACATGATGAGTGGAAAGATCGCGTTGCATTTGAGTCTTCTGACTTAGACAGTATGCCCAGTAACGAATTGCTAGACATGCAAAGTGAAGGCCAAACTAAGCTTTTGGTTGAAAAGGATCAAACCTGTGATCGGAATGATTCTCTAGTTTCATGCAAGGCATATGAGAGATGCGCAACCATCAACATGCCAGATCAGAACATAGAATCTCGCAAACTATCAAACAACGGGAGAAAAGCTAGCAAAATTTCCGGATTCGATTTAGCTTCCCTAAACATATTAAGAAGAAATAGAAGTTCATCCTCCAAGCCAGCCCGATCTTCTATCTGGGGGTCTGAGGTGCAGATTAAACCAGATTCTGAGGGTCGCAGAGACCATGACCTAAATTTTGGTTCTCAGAAGACGCGCAGCAAAGTGAGAGGCAGCAAAGAGAAAAGCAATAAAAAGCCAACCAGTCGAGCGAATAATGCTCCCAAGTCTCAGACAGGTAGAAAATCAACTGGCCCGGAGCGTTTTATTTCGCTGAAGTTCAAGATTGGAAATAAAAGCTGCTGCATCGCTAATGCTAATGATAATTTTATCGCATCAGGGAAAGAAATCCCTGAATTATTGAACACAACTAATTGCAAGTTTGGAGACAACCAATCTGGAGATTCTATAAGGGATTCAAAGAAGGTTATGCTGTCTGACAATTGCGCTCCCAGGGATCATGTTCATTTTGGAAGCGATTTCGATATTCCCTCTCTGAAAAGTTCAGGAAAGTTTCGTCAAACAACGATTTCAAAAGATGGCTACAATTTTGGGACTTCCTCTGACAATCGCTTTTCTGATGTTGGAACTTCACCTGATTCTGAAGTTATTAACTCTGTTCCTGATGCTCCACATTCTGAAAAAGGTAAACCTGGTACACAAGGTAGTCCTACCACGTCTAATGCTTGTGCTTCTCCAATGGTTGGTTCTAATTTAGTCTTACAGAAAAAGACATCGAAGGAAGGAAAGAAGAAAAATAAGCTCCACCAGTTGGGTAATAGCACGGTGGGCAAACTTACAGGGGAAGATATCACAAATAGTGCTGAAGTTGTCAATTCTGTTGGAAATTTTCCAGGTTTGAGTACTCTGAGTAAGTCTAGGAAGGGGAAGAAGAAAAGTAAACCTTTTCAGGTAGGCGGGAGTGGTGTAGGAAGCAAACCAATTGGTACAGATATCACAGATAATGTTTCACCAGGAGCTCCTGATCTTGGAGGATTCCCCACGCTGGGTGATGTCTCCGAGTCCTATGAAACCACCAGGATGGCAAGTACGAACCCTCATTTAAGTTGCATGGGAACGAACTTTTCTTCAGTTTTTGAGGCTCCAATTGCATCTGCAACCACGCAGATATGTGGCATGCTGGAAAGCAGTGAACATAAGTCTCCTAAACTTTCTGGAGCCAAGGGAGGGAGTAAGGTTAGGTCTAAGATCTCTAATTTACGGAGCAAGAACGAGAAAGCCTCTAAAAAGAAAGGGAATAAGAATATTATTGATGATCATCATCAATCTAGCGATAAAGTTAGTTCATTTGCTGTCCATGGTGGAAGGGACAGTCTTCTGGAATCAGGTATACTGAAAACATTTGCACTTCGACTTCTTTCTTGAGTTCCATGCCTCATACTTTGTTTAAGCTATATCTGAAGACCTAAAAATTAATTTTGTCATGTTTAATGTAACATTTAGGAAAGCAAACTCCGTTTGGTGTTGGAGAGTCTCAGGATATAACCAAAGACTTAACTGGGCCAGTGAGCACTTTGCATTCTTCTTCTTATGCGCTGATGTCTCAGCACACTGCAAGGAAAGCATGGGTGCTTTGTGATGACTGCCAGAAGTGGCGACGGATACCAGCAGCGCTCGCTGATCAAGTTGAGGATTGTGGATGGTAACATTTATGATTGCCAGTATAGAGCTCAACTTAGAGAAACATATTATTATTTAATTTCAGGAGCATGATAATCAGACCAATTAATATTCAACGAGAGTTATTCCTTTTCTTTTGAAGCTTACTCCTCAAAAAATTCCGTTTATTTTGAATGTTGGCGCATTTTCTTTTTCCATTAGGACGCACTTAAATTTTGAAAGATGCATAGTTTGTTTCATTTGGAATAGTTGAAGGTAACCTTGTATGCCCCTCATTGATTCACGATGATAGTACCAGCGTTTTTGAGCAGGAACTTTATTAGTTATCTTGTCTGGATATATGCTTGTACCTCTAGTCTCTATATCTTGATCCCATCATTTTGGTGTGTTAAGTATCTTATTATGATTTCCTTTTATGGTTAAGGACTTGTAAAGACAACCTGGATAAGGAATTTGCTGACTGCTCAATTCCTCAAGAGAAGTCAAATTCAGAAATCAATGAAGAACTGGAATTATCGGATGGGTCTGGTGAGGAAGATACTTCTGACACCTTCCGGAAGTCTAATCATAATTATTCAAAAGGTATCCAACTGTTTTCAGTTTAATGTCAATATTACTCTTGACACTGCTTCTTGGGATGTGACAAGTATATTCCTCAGCAGATCCATCTGATATTTCAAGTTCTTCATTGATTTGTGTTTTTGCAGTTGCTGAGAAGTCCTCTTGGTCACTTATTAAGTCAAACCTGTTTCTGCACCGAAGGCGTAAAACCCAGACGATTGATGAGGTGAATGCCTGGACTGCTCTGTAATTTCCATATACACACACGCATCTAAGATTCAATTTTGTTTTCAAGTTTATGAATTCCGCTGAAACAAAACTATTTGTACATGATGAATCTTCAAGCTTGACGTAAGTGCTTCAGTTTTCAACATCCTTCTAAGAATTTCTTTTCAGCTGGATAGAAGAGCAAGAAGATTTTGATTCCAGCATATCATGATTCATGTGTGCATTAAGGCATTGAATTACTGCTTTGAGAATTTGTATTATATTCGATTGACTGATCTGTGTATCTGGGATCATAATATAAATTGATTCTGACTAATTGTATATAATTCTCTTACGTATTAAATGCTTTTAAGTACCTTATTTTGCTCCATTTTATGGTAATCTGCCCATTCTGATTGATTTATTAATTTATTAATTTATATCTTTGTTACCTAGTTCACCTAAATATTTTCTCATTTGAGTCCTTTATGAGACACTATTGTGGTGGAAAATAGAATCTGATTACGTGAATCTACACTCTGGATTTTTATTTGTCATGCTACAAGTTCACTGTACTTTAGCTGCTCTGTGTGTAAATACATTTCCTTTTGTGCATAACAGGTAATGGTTTGCCATTGCAAGCCTCCATCTGATGGCAGAATGGGTTGTGGAGCCAAATGTTTAAACAGGATGCTCAACATTGAGTGTGTCCGAGGAACTTGTCCTTGCGGTCATCTTTGTTCAAATCAACAGGTAGGTAATTATTTTTAAGGTTCTGCTTCTTATTGCTATTATATGCCCTTTATTTACGCTAAATTGTGCTTCACTTGAATCATGGTTGATTGCAGTTTCAAAAGCGCAAGTATTCGGAATTGAAATGGTTTAGGTGTGGAAAAAAGGGCTATGGACTTCAGGCAGTCGAGAGCATATCTGAAGGACAGTTCCTTATTGAATATGTGGGAGAGGTAAGCCCGATTTCTGTTTGCTAACAACTTCTGAACGTGAAATAGCTAAGACATCATTTTAAGACAAACAAATACAGAGGTTGGAAGTATTTAAATGAAGTTTTGTGGGGGAGAACCATTGACATGATTCTGGTTATTCACATTCTTAGCCTACTTTAAAATAAACCTGACTAGTTTTGGAAATGTATCACAGTCGACCACTGAAGATTTTGTTGCTCTCACTAGCTACTGAAACTATGGTTTACTCGCACACAAATCTGTCCATTTTATCCCCTACCTGTCCCCTGTAATACTAGTGAAAATTTGATTCGTACTTGAATGACCAAGTTCTTTCTGAATTAACTCTCTTATAAACTCTTGATAAGGCCAGAAAGCTGGTCAGGATCTCACTCTGCTTCTAAGACATATCACACTAAGTAATTGAGGTTGTTAGATCTATTCAGCTGCACAATTGATTGGTTTGGAGTTTTCAAGATCATGAGCATGGCATACTCTTTCAGTTTCATGTGGATTTTGACATTTTTGTGTTATTTTGAATTTCAGTTAATATTGTTTTTTATAGCCTGTGAGTGTTGCAGGTACTAGATATGCATACCCATGAGGCAAGACAAAGAGAGTATGCCATGAAGGGTCATAAGCATTTTTACTTCATGACATTGAATGGGAGTGAGGTAATCTCTCTTTCTGTGATGCATATTCATTGTGGTCAAATATATTTAAGTATCTTATATTGCTTTTCTCTTTTACTTTGCTTTGTTTTGAAATTATGTTTTAACCAAATTTATTTTTTTGTCTCTTTGTCAAAGTGATAAGCGCATGCCATAATCGTATCTCAATTGAACTAATGAACTGTGTGCTTCTCATATTTATATTATATGTGATTTTTTTGCATCATATTTTAATATTTTATGGTTGCCAAAGAATTATGTTATCCTCTAAAAATTTACATAGTGGCTTAATCACGTGATGAGATTAATTGAGATGCCAATATCCTAGTAGCATCCGTGGTATTCTTTTTTTGGATAAGCAAATTTTTTATAGACGTATATAGAGTTACATACCATAAGTACAATGGGTCTTTCTCACTTTTATGCTCGACAAAAATTATGCACATTCGAGCATACATGGGACCGGGCGGATCATCCATTCTGTCACCGAATATCTAAAGCTTTACTCTTTCGATTTTTTTCAACCATGTCCAGATGTTAAATCTGAAGTTGTGTGAGCATTTCTTGTAAATCAGATTTCGATCCTGCAAATGGAGATATTCTTGAATAACTTCTCAACTCAAGATCATAATATATCTAGTTTGCCAATGGAGATATTGTCTCGCAACCTTGATCTCGATCAGTTGTTAAAACATGGTCCCCAAATTATATTGCTGTACATGCTCTTATGCTGCGGCGGAGCATGGGCCTTTACAGTCTGATGTCATAACCCATGGCTAGCTTTTATGTGTGTATACCTGATACCTTGTGTTGAGTTTATCTCTATACCATTCCCCTTGGTAACCCCAATATGTTGCTCATCAACTTTCTTGTGCTTATATTCCCTTACTAAAGTAAGATATAATTTTTGTGCTTACTTGTCATTTGTGATTCAGGTAATAGATGCTTGTGCTAAAGGAAATCTGGGTCGATTTATCAACCACAGTTGCGAGCCTAACTGCCGTACAGAAAAGGTATCTTTACGTCTGATCTTTCTGGCAGGTTTACTCCTTTCTTTACTTTCCCACAGAAAATAATTTTTAAGAATTAATGAGTAGCGACAAAACCTGGCATTTGGCCTATCTCAACAAAAAGAAAGAGGTTACGCCAAGTTTCCCGTCTGTATTTCTGGTTGAACAAGTTCCATTGAGAGTTCACTGCTATTTTTCATGTATGGGTTATTTTCATCGAGCAATTTTAGGCTATGCTATAGCCTAAAAAAGTCTGGAGTTGTTTGCATTTCCTTATTATAAATGCAAAAAAATGGATACCTGTAAAATTGAAGCAGGAGATATTAACTTTTCAAATTTTGGTTTGCTGACAGTGGATGGTGAATGGCGAGGTCTGTGTTGGACTATTTGCTTTAAGGAATATTAAGAAGGTAATGTATCCTTTTGATATGCAGTTAATTTTTACGTTTGCCATAGTTGCGGTAGTATGTTGCAAATGTTGGTTGCTTGGGAATAATGTATGGCCTCATCGAAATAATATATTCTCCTATTGACATAGTCAGTGTTATAAGTGCATCTCATAATATTTTTGGACATTTCTTGGCAGGGTGAAGAGGTTACTTTTGATTATAACTACGTACGTGTATTTGGTGCTGCTGCAAAGAAATGTGTCTGTGGCTCACCCAATTGCCGGGGCTATATTGGGGGTGATCCAAAAAATGCTGAACAAATCGTTCAGGACGATTCGGATGATGAATTCAAGGAACCTGTTATGATCTGTGAAGATAGAGAGATGAATGGAGATTGGAATGACATAATGTCCAAATGCTTGAAGTCTGGAGAACAAGAAGCGGTGAAAAAAATGCCTGCAATAAAAAATAGGATGAAAAAACATGTCGGTGCAGCTGGTACCAGCACTGCAGAATCTATTTCAATTGAAAAGGTTGAAGGTGTGGAATCCATACAGGTTCTAGCAACTGTGGAGGGAGAGAAATTAGAAATTGAAGGCTCCATTAAGAAGGATTTTACTGTGAACGTTGAGCAGTCTGATGGAAACAAGCTTTCTGGAGAGTCCTTTAGTGGAACTGTATCAGAAACTTGTAAGGTTGAATCTCAGGGCCTTGAGGCCCATCTGCATTCTTCTCCACAACCCATGGATTGCTTGCCGTCTGAGGATATTTTCCGCATATTCAAGTCCTCTGCTTTTGAACAGCCATCCACGACTGCGACTGCAACACCTTCCGAATCATTGTCTGAGCCACTTGAATCTATGAGGAAATGTAAACTTGCTTCTTCGGGAGTAAGGGATGGACCAGCTAAGCCTAATTCCCTAGTTAAGAATAAATGCTCAACTTTGGTTCCCAGAAAAGGGATACGTCAAATAAAAGCAGGGAAGGAGAAAATAACTCCTGAATTGGACAAGTTAAATGCCTCATCTGTCAAATCCCAAAATATGGTGGAATTTTCGTTGAATGGTCATTTTGAAGCAGGTAAAGACTGACATCTTATGTATTTACTTTTAGACTAATTCTTGACTTAGTTTATTTTCTTGCAGTTGAGGAAAAGCTAAATGAGTTGCTCGACCCCGAAGGAGGAATAAGCAAGCGAAAGGTATGTTTCCGTATTTAATTGATTATATTTGGATTAAATATATGAGATGTCTACTCGATCCTTTTTATTTCTGCTAAAACAATTATACAAATTTATTTTCCGTAACATGTACTGCGAAAATGCTTCTATTATATTGGGATAAATTTGATATATCTACGTGATCCTCATTAACGAGCACAAATGACTTTGAAGTTCTCTAATGGTTTAATAGGATGCATCAAGAGGCTACTTGAAGCTTCTTTTCCTAACTGCTGCATCGGAGAATAGTGGCCATGGTGAAGCCATTCAGAGGTACCTTTAGAAATACCACTCTACCCTTCCTTACATCAGAAAAAGAATTTGGTTTTACACATGAAAAACTAATACCGTCTAATCTGGGAGGAAATTGCTTATAATGCATAAAAATTGTAGAATGAAATTCATATATTTTCTCTCTTGTGCAGTAATCGAGATCTTTCTATGATCTTGGATGCGCTATTGAAGACCAAATCTCGCACTGTTCTGGTTGATGTAATCAATAAGAATGGTAGTTATTTCATGTTGTTTACACTCTATTACCGACCACTCCACAATTTGTTTCCATAAGCGCATACCATTTTGGTCCACAGGATTGCAGATGTTGCACAATATATTAAAGCGATATAGGAAAGAATTCACCAAGACTCCGATTTTGCGAAAGCTTCTTAAGGTAATTTTACTCGTTTTTTTTATGATTAGTTCTTTTCTATTCTTTGTTATGACGAAGAAATCTACATGAGACTGTACTTTAAAGTTTCTATGCACATTTCTATGTGGAAGAAATTCCGATTATTCCAAATGATTTTAATGTAGTTGCCGATGGATTTTCCCCTTATCACTATGCAGATGCAGAATATGTAATTTTGCAATCACTAATTTGAGGAATGAAACTTTTGTTATATATTTGCCCAGTCTGACTCTTGTGTATGTTTTTTAAGAACTTCACTTGGAATACTAAGTCTAAATAGTGGTGTTATAAGAAAGTGTTTAAATGCAGTTAGCACCCTGATGATCTTTGTCAAGATACTAAAACTCTCTCTAGTTATTGATAGTTTTTCTTGCATAGGTACTCGAGTATCTTGCAATTCGAGAGATTCTTACCTTAGAGCACATAACTGGAGGTCCACCTCGTCCAGGAGTAGAGAGGTGAAGGGCAATCTTCTAAGTTTTACCCCCTTTTGCGAACCAGAAAACATCATTTCTTTTCGTTGTTCATCAGTCGCTGCCGCTTTTATTTATTTTTATCAGTATGTTTTCCTAATATAAATATATATCATAATCTGTGCTTTCAGCTTCAAGGATTCAATATTGACTCTTACAGAACATGTCGACAAGCAGGTATGGCACACAAAACCTTGCACCAGTTTATCAGTCGACTTGCGAATCTATTAGCAAATTGAAAAAACATGATATATTTGTACTACAGTGCGCTCAAGATCTTTGGTCGAAATTGATTGAAAAAAGCATGATATATCTTTGAATCGCCATGGTGAATGGTTGTATTTTTCAAAAGCCAATCCGCTTGGAACATTCGAGTAGTGGATCCATTTTCGAGTATATGATGTTTTGTCATAGAACTCTTTCCGAGCTCCATTGACTCCTGGGTTCACTATGGTTATTTTCTTTTGATATAACTGGAAAAATATGCTGTTAGAAAACCAATGAATTTAGTCTGTCATCATATGTAATGATCTCAATGCTCTATTTGTTTCGGTTTGGACCTTTTCTTTTGCTGGATTCGGGAATGCAAACATTCCTGTTTCAAAAATGAAGAAATTATTTGATTGATGCATGAAGCACATTTTGAAGTCATACCTTGGGTATAGTTTCCTAGACTTCTGAATTTCGCCCCTTCTCCTGTTCATAGGTCCATCAAATAGCTCGGAGCTTCAGGGACAGGTGGATACCAAAACCACTGAGGAGAAATTGCTGCGTTGAAAGGGATAAGGGAAGAATTGAACTGCACCATCGCTCAGTGTTAGGATCATCCGGTTATTTGAGTGATAGAGGTGGAAATCCTTCAGAAGTTTCAAAGCCTGTTGAATTCCAACCTGTTGCTGCATTTGTTGCAGTTGGGACATCCACCACTCTGGGCGTTGGTGTCTCTCCTGCTTTGGGTAGCAGCTCTGCTACCAATGCGACAGTACGGAAGCGCAAAAGCCGATGGGATACCCCACCTGAGGACTACCCACATTCAAGAGCAAGGACCACCTTAATGATAGGTGATGAAAAGATGAGCGTCGATGATGATATCCCTCCTGGGTTTTCTTCGTCTCTTAATGCTCCTATTCTTCCATCTAATGCATCTTCAGTTGTTTTGAACCTCCAAGAAAAGGATACACTGATAAGGCAAAGCCCACTTTCAAGAATTACGAGCTATCCGCCGGGTGATGAAAAGATGGGGGTCGATGAGGATTTTCCGCCTGGGTTTTCATATCGTTGTAATGCCCCTCTAGTTACAAACGGTCCGTCTGCTGCTATTAATCACCATGAGGTTGAAATTCACACTAACCAACACCACGAAGATTCAAGGACTAGGTACAGCTTGGCTGTTGATGAGAATATGAACTCCGATAATGATATTCCTCCTGGTTTTTCATCTCCTAGCAATGCCCTAATGGGTCCCTCGGGCCCGTCCTCGAGTTCCATCAGTCACCAGGGCAACAACGGGCACTATCAGCATTCAAGTCCTAGGAGTAATTATGAAGGTGATGAAAGGATGAAATCAGATGACCACATTCCCCCTGGTTTTGCTTCTTCTAGTGGTCATGCAGTTCCCTCCGGTCCAGATGCATCCGCCATTAATTACCAGAAAAGCGATGTGCATGCACACAAAGACATGCATCCACAAACAGCGAGCAAGATGGCTGTTGATGATGATGTTCCTCGATTTTCTTCTCCGTTTAATGACCCCATTGCTTTCCCGGGTTCACCTTCAGTTGCTGTTAATTCGCAGAAAAGAAAGATGGACGCGAGGCAAACCCCCTGGAATGTTGTATGTGGTGAGTCACAGTTGAAGTTTGTGGCTTGTAAGCCCCTTGCATATGGAATATCCTATTCTGCTGTCCAGCAATATGGGGTCCTAAAAGCAGAGGGTTGGAGTACAGCTCGTGGCGTGCCATTTCAGCCATTTCCTCCGTTACCTCCATATGGTGGCCCAAAAGGCCAACGAGTATCCTTCGCTTCAACTCCACCTTCAGTTGAGGGTGTGGAGAAATCAGATCGATCCAGCACTTCTTCCTCTTATCCTTCTAATGAGAATCATAGGGGGACATGGAGCTTGGAAAATAATCCCCCAGTCGCACATGACAGGTCAGAGTTTCAGCAAGGTGGTTCTTACAACTTGGGAAGGAAATTCCTTAGACAGCAAAAATGGAACCAACCAAAGGTAGCGCCACCATGGGTTCGGATGAGAAACGGGTGGGGCTATGGAGGTGCCAGTGCAAGAAATGGCGTGCCAGGAGTTGTGTTAGGAAACGAAGCAAATGGATATAGAAATTCATATAGCTAAGATGAATAGCTTGGAAGGACCTTGCCTTTGAAATGATTCATTTCCATTTGCTGTGAAAAATTAACTTCAGCTTATAGGAAATCTCAAGGAGATGCTATAAATTTGTAAAGCACGCATGTTGGCATTCAAATCAGCCTGAATCTATTGTTTGAGATACCTATGGTTCTTCGTTGTACAAAAATCAGAATCATCAGGCTCTTCTGTTTCATCAGTTCGAGGCTAGGGCACGCTGATGCCTACATAACTGCCTACTTGATCTCAGGAACTGCAGAATTCAAAACAGGTACAACATTCTTGACTTTGATGCCAACATTTACGGGGATTTTATGTTTGCGTACACGCGGCAGGCTTCTCTGTACTTATATGGTTAGTTGAGATTATCATAATAGACAATATAATTAAAAATATGGTTTTGATTTCATAGTTTTCTAAGATTTTGCAAATTTTAGCTGTTAGTTTTACCTTATGTTACTCGTTCCTTTTTCATTCCGGCAGATGCATATTCTTGTACATAAATTTTCTTAATGTGGGACGTTATGTACCGGACAACATTTCTTAGGTGGCGAATTTTAATCCTGTCCGTCGTCAATTTAAACGCTCATTTAACTAAAGTTATTTAATCCTGGTCGTTATATCAATATTGGACGGATATGATTAGAATTCGATACCTAAGAAAAGTTGTGCGGTATATACATATACCGTCTCACACCTGAAAATTTTCGTATAGATACGATTATTGGGATTAGCTAGTGTGGTGAATCTGGTTATTGATAGATTCTGGACATGAAACTTAATTAGATCAGATGCCATGGAAAATGAGACAAAACACCCAATCCTGTGCAGCAAATCAACACAATTACAGGTCTTTAAAATTGTTTCAGCAAGGTTCTGATTTGCACAAAGAACCATGTTTTTAGCGGAGTCCTATGCCTCCTCCAGCCATGGAAATATTTTCCAATCACCTT
>JAOYMZ010017734.1:0-19120 GCA_025802335.1 Pinguicula primuliflora
GTTAATTGTATATATTAAAAAATATTTAATTAAAATAATATTTAATTTTGGCTTCTACATGTTTAATTATACATATTTAAAAATATTTAATTATATATATATTAAAAAAATAGTTAATTATATATAAAAAAATATTTAATTAAAAAATATTTGATTCGGGCTTCGGGACTGTCCCGATCCCGTCCCGAAGACCGAAGTCTCGAACTAGTTCGGGACGGGATCGGGCCCAAAATTTTGGGCCTGAATTAGTTCGGGACGGGATCGGGATTCGGCAAATCTCGAACCCGAATCCCGAATGCCCACCCCTAGATCAAACGGCTGAAAGGGATGTTGGATAGCCTAGCTTACCAGAAAGCAAGATTGAAGCGGTTAAAAGAAGGAGACGGAAACAGCAGGATCTTTCATGCTTGCATCAAAAAGAATCGCATCAAAAACTCTATAAAAGGGATGATGATAAATGAGACATGGAATCAGGATGTTGCAGCAGTAAAACAGTGCCTACATGAAAGTTTTAAGAAGCATTACCAGGCTGAAAGGATACAGAGATCTACAGTTCAATGGAAGATACAAACGCAGGTCTCAGATGAGGAAAATATGTACTTAATAGCACCCTTTACGGAATAGGAAGTTTATAAAGCATTGATGAAGTGTGGGAGTGGAAAAAGCCTTGGCCCTGATGGATACAACTTCAAATTCTTGAAACATTTCTGAGACATTCTAAAAGATGACATTATGGCATTCTTTATGGAATTCTGGAGGGATGGAAAGATAGTTAAGGGACTGAATGGAACAATGGTGGCATTGGCGCCCAAATGCACAGCACCAAGAGTCATAAATGATTTTTGACCAATATCAATGGTGGGTTCTATCTACAAGCTCCTATCAAAGGTATTATCTACAAGACTCAGCCTTGTTCTTACCAGAATCTTAGCACCTACTCAAACATATTTTATACCGAAAAGATCAATTATGGACAGTATTGTGCTTACAAAAGAGGTCATACATGAAGCAAGAACCAAGAAAAAGCCTTGCTCCATCATGAAAGTGGACTTTCAGCGTGCTTTTGATAGCATAAACTGGCAATACTTATGGAATCTGATGGAAGCTATGGGATTTTCCTCACACTGGCTACGCTGGATGAAAGGCTGCATAGAATCTGCATATATGTCTATCTTGGTAAATGGGAGTTCTTGTGGGGAGTTCAAAATGGGCAGAGGCCTCCGGCAATGGGACTGTCTGTCCCCGCTCTTATTTGCAGTAGCAGCAGAAGGCCTACATCTGCTACTAACAAGAGCTGTTGAGCAAGACTTAGTTGAAGGATATAAAGTGAGAGATCAGACCGTGGAACTCACACATCAGCAATTTGCTGATGACACAATTGGAAGCGGATCTCTAGAGGATACACGAACTATGAAAAGAGTCCTGAAGATTTTTGAGCTGATCTCGGGATTTAAAGTGAACTATAGAAAGAGCAGACTGTTCTCCATTAACATACCAGACTCCTTGAAAGAACAGTAAGTAAATGTGCTGAAATGTAGTGAAGACACTATCCCATTCGTTTATTTGGGTGTACAGGTGGGTGCTAATCCGAGGCTAGAGAGAACATGGCAGCCGGTTCTGGAAATCCTAAAAAGGAGACTAACTGGATGGGATAAAAAGTTTATATCTTTCAGAGGCAGAATCACTTTGATAAAATCCGTACTCACAGCTATCCCACTATACTATTTGTCTATCTACAAAGCCCCTAAAGGAGTCATTAAGCAAATGCAAGCCATCCTAAGCAGATTCCTATGGGGGAAAAAACTGAGGGGAGAAGGAGGATAAAATGGATCAAATGGAAGAAGATTTACTACCCTAAGGGCAAGGGAGGCCTTGGGATAAAGGAGCTGCAGAATTTCAATAAATCTCTATTGGGAAGATGGGGATAGACTTGTGACAGAAAGATCTGGCTTATGGGTGGAGGTGCTGAACACACTATACGGTTCTGTCTCCCAAAACATGGGAGCAGCAACCTCCAAATGCTCTACTTGGTGGAAGGATATATGCAAACATGTGCTGAGCTCTACGTGGTTTAAATCCTGTCTAAAGCACACACTAGGTGATGGGGAGAGCATAAATTTCTAGCTGGATTTGTGGATCAGAGAGACAAGCTTAGCAGATAGATATCCTAACCTCTATCAGAACGCAGTGGACAAACAAGCAACTGTGATGGAAAAAGGAGAAGGTGGGAGACTACCTGGCACTGGGCTTGGCTCTAGCATAGAAACTGCACAGTTGCTGAAATTGAAGAATTGAACAATCTGTTTCAAATCTGATCTCCCAACAGAACGGAACAGCCTGATTTCTGGCAGTGGAAGGTAGAAAATCTGATCAAATACCCGACGAGAGATATATATATATTGATCATGCGGGATGAATGGCTTGATGAAGATATGAATGAATTGGATGCAAAAGCCTGGAACACCAAGATACCTGCGAAAATCACGGCCTTTACTTAGCAACTACTCCATAATAGAATCCCAACTGCTGATACTTTGTTGAGAAGAGGGGTACAATCGATCTCGGTACAGTGCCCGTTGTGTTTGGTTGAACACGAGACAGCGACCCATCTCTTTCTCCTATGCTCGATCTCCTGTAAAATCTGGCGTCTATGCTTCGACTGGCTTGGGATAACGGAGCCCATGCCTCAAACTCTGGCAGAAGTGGTATACTTGAATCAGGCGGCATCTTTCCCGACGAGAATCGGGAGACATTGGACTCTCATGTGGCAGAATATCATTTGGGAAATTTGGCGACTGAGGAACGCCGCCATCTTCAAACAGGAGAGTCCGAACGAAGAGCAGGCCTGTGTATCGATCCAATTGCGATCATGGTTAAGTCTGAGAGCCCATTGTTGTTTGGGCCTGGAAAGTGGTTTTGGAGAGTGGTGTAGAGAGCCTGTTGTGTCTAAACAAAAAAAGGACAGTCAAAGAATTATAAATATGTACATATTACAAGTAAAAAATAAAATACAACTTACCTATCAAAAAAAAAAAAAAGATCTCAATGAAATGCTTTGCTTCCCTATTTCCTGGATGCATATAAGTTGTATATGGTGTTGCTTTATCACTTCCAAAATCTCCATCCTTTTATGTACTCCAACGATACTCTGATATTAAAGGTGGGTATCTTTATTAAAAAAAGGTTTGACATTCTCACCTCAGGGATAGCTGTTGTCAGCTATGATTTTGCATTTGATCTCTACCATCCATTTTCATGATTATGCTCAGTTGGTCCCCTCCTTCATAATGACTCCAATGGAATCGGCCATCTCCATTGTCCATTCTGCCTCAAATCTAAATTCATCTTTTGTTTCTGGTACGATTTCTAGAGGAATATCCCCACAACTCATTGATTCTTGTGTGATTTTCCTTACCATCCCCCTCATTTTCTCCGTTCTTGTCTTTCGGCTCTCTCCCTTTTTGACCCTTTTTTCCTCAGTAAGCGTGTTAAGTGACATTTATGATGTAACCACAAGTAGTTAACTGGATTGATTTCAGGGGCCCGCCCCATGTAGCGGCAACCGGATTAAGTCGTGGAGCAGATAATTCCCCACGATTCCCATCCCATCCATTTACCACGTCTGGTGGGCCCCACCCGGAAAAATAGTGATAAACAACCTCCCCCATTTAGGAATCGAACCCTCCTCTCACCATTCCCGAGAACTCAACTAACCCCACTAACCATCTCTTCTACCAGTAACCTTTGAATTTTTATGCACAAAACATTTATATAACATCTAACAACTTACACTAAAACATTTAAAATACATAAAATATATAACACACTAAAATAAAAATATAACGAATATAATAAAAAAATTAATATTAAATCTAAAATTCTATCCCCTAAACCCTAAGAACTAAATGTTATAAACCCTAGGACTAAATGCAAAATTTTAGAGCAAATATTACGGCGGCTTCGCTGCCGTAAAAATCTAAAACCCTATCCCTTAAATCATAAGAATTAAATGTAATAAACCCTAGAGCTAAATGCAATAAATATCAACACATATAATTATAAATTAAACTAAAACTAAAAATACTTTTACATATTAATATATATTATTTTTGATATTATATGTTATATTTTACGTCCCCACTTTATCAAATTGGAGCAGGTGAGGGTTCCGTGCATAAATAAATATGCCCACGTGATGGAGACCGGTGGAGCCCACTAGAGGGAGTGGTAAAGTCGCGGAAAACCGTGGGATTTATCATTTCTATTTCTGGTGAAGGGGGCCTCTTTGGCGAAAATTTTCTGGGACCGGACCTTGCGTATTGGACGCAAGGTCTTACAGGCCGAAAACTTTTAGTGGCCGTTGGATTTAAATCTGACAGCCACAATGCGAGGTACTTAAATTTTTAATAAACACGGGTCGCGAATCGGATTTTGACCCAGTTCGCGACCCGCATTCAAAAAAAATAATAGAAAAAGTCATAAATAAATGAGTAATACAAACACAAGAAGAAACACGGTTTCTCTTCCGCCGTAGCTGTCTCTCTTTCGCCGGCAATTTCCATCGCACAAACCCCAATTCCGTTACCCAAGAAGAGATGCAACTTCAAGCTCGCCACATATCCATACAAATCGATTTTTAATTGGCGCAAATTCCACAATTGCCATACTCCCCACGCTATTTCTTCACCATTGCCCCAAAATTCCAGCCCAAAAGCTTCTATTTTTTTCTTTTGCTCTCTGTTTCTCTCGTGAAGGTCTGCAGGCGTCTGTTGGACTCAGATCTATACTTTTTAAGATCTCATTATCACTTAGTTTGTACTGTATTGTTGCTGTTCAGTGTTTCTTGAAGTGCCAGAAAATTGAGTAGTAAAGAAGAGTTCTTGAAGATCCAGGTAGCTTATTCTTGTTCACTGCTCGTTATTTTTAATGGGTTTCTTCTGTTAATGTCTCTGTTCATTAATTTCGCTAAAGTTTTGATTTTTAATGTTGTCCAAGCTCTGATATTTTCTGTGCTTGCTTGTGATTGTAGACTTGTGTTCTTAAAGTGAATATACACTGTGAAGGCTGTAAGCAGAAGGTAAAGAAGATATTGCAGAAGATTGAAGGTCTGTGGTTGCATAAAGATAGATTCAGATTCAGATTTTGGAAGGTTACAGTTTCCGGCAATGTTGATCCGGCGACGCTGATGAAGAAGCTTTTTTTTTTAAATTGAGTTAATTAAGCGGAGGCCAACCCGCTCGTCGACCCGCTATTGTTCTTTTAAGTGAGTTTTAAATCCTGGCCGTCGGATTTGAATCCGACAGTCAGGAAAGTTGTCCGACATGTAAGGGATTTCCATCCGGTATACAATGTCCTGCAGCGGAAAATTTCTCGCCTCCTTGGAATGAATGTGTTGTCATTCCTTCTTCTTTTGATTTGGTCCATTTAAGCATCATTTATTGTTAATCGCATTAAATCCCTAGGTTATGATTGTTTTTTTATAGATAAAATGTTTTTATTTATTTACTTGAGAAAAATATTTACACTTTACAAATTTTCAATTTGGAGAAATTTCCTTCTTCGCGATACCTTTCTTCCCGCGATCGCTTCTTCTCCGGAAGTTCTGCCCTAGGCTATGATTGTGTTAATGTTTTTTTTTATAGGTATTGTGTTAACGTTAATGCCCCATAAATCACATTAATGGAACTTTCCGAGAAGAGCATAATCGACGTATTCAAATATCCTAGTTCTTATAAAAAAAAAAAAGATATCCTAGTTCCCGTGGGGTTCAGAAGAGAGCAATTAATTCAACCCTCTATGAACCCCCATTCATACTCTATCATTAATGCTCTGTGTCCAATGGAGGTGATTCCAATAGTGGTGATTTCCTTCATCCTAGCCTTGACTCTGTCCTCGTGTTGAGGGCCTTCCTCACATGACTGCTCATTTTGTCGAGAAGGGAAAAGTCTGCACACGAGAGGATGATGCTCATTTTGTCTAGGTTGGCTGCGGCTTGTCAAAATCTGTGCTTATTCAAAACATGTTGTTGCAGTATTCACACTTCAAATCCTGCCTATAAATAGAGGCGATTGTTTAGTTTCTCAACAACACAACCAACAAACGAGAAGAAGAAGAATTTCTTCTCAGAGAGAGTTATTTAGGGTGTTCCTAAATTGAGGGGAGTGACAAAAATATTGGGGAAATATTTTTGGGTAGATCCCCGGTGTTGGTTAACCTCTAGAAGTTCTAGAGAAGACTCTCTTGTACCTACTATTTTATAGTGGAAGAATTTGTTCGGAGTTTGTCCTGTGGACGTAACCCAAGATTGAGGGTGGACCACGTTAAATTCTCAGTATCCATTTATTTATTATACCTGCGTGATTCTTCCATTATTATTTTTATCTGCTGCGCCCAACAAAATTTCTAGTGACGAAGTATAATAGATGAAAATCAGAACATCCCATGCGCCTTGTGCTTACACAACTTCTTGCATGAACCAGATTCAGATACCTCCACGACAATCTCAGAAACAAAGGCCCACATGTTTAAAGATTGCATGATAACAACAGATACATGGATAGAATTTTCATCTTGGCTTGAATTACCTGAATTGCAGTCCACACCAACCGAAGATGAATTCAACAATCTAAGCCATCAAACGTGACATTCTCAATCTGGAATACGATATGGTATGTATGTGGAAAATTTGGAGCTCGAGAAACAAAACCCATTTCCGTGTTGATCAATTCAAAATTGAAGAATTCGACAATTAGGTTCGGGAATCAGCATCAATGGATAGAGGAAGGCTTGCAACATCTAGATTCGGATCACTGTCCAATTCTCTTTGTGAATAAGGTGACCAACTGGGGGCCTAAACCCTTGAGAACACTTGACTACTGGTTAGAAGACAATGAGTTCATACAACTGATATCTCAAAAATGGCAAGGAACAGACATTCTCGGATTCAGTGGCTTCCGCATTAAAGAAAAGCTAAAAATCATCAGAGAATGTATAAGGACATGGAACAATGAATCTAATATGCATTCTGCAGCAAGACTGAGAAGGATCAAAGAGGAACTAATGGATTTGGAAAGAAAGCCAGATGCTGGACAAATTTCAAACGCAAAAAAGAACCGTGCTCTAGAACTCTGGAATGACATCCAGCATATTCAACATAAAGAGGAGTCTGCTTGGTTCCAGAAATCTAGAATATCATGGCTCCAACAAGGGGATGAAAACACAAGATTATTTCACAACTATGTCAGAAGCAACAGAGCCAGAGATGGCATATCAGGAATATATAATGGTACTAGATGGCTGGACTCTCCTAGGGAGGTAAAAGATCACTTCAAATGTCATTTTGAGCAAAGATTTCATGAACCAATTAAGATAAGACCGCAAATGGCTAGAGGGGTCAGAAATACTCTGAATGAGCTGCTGTGAACTTCCTGACTAGTCCATTCTCAGAAATAGAAATCTTGGAGGCGATGGCAAGCTGTGGCGGCAGAAAAAGTCCTGGCCCAGACAGAGTGAACTTCAACTTTGTCAAGAAATTTCTGCCTGTTATGAAGGAAGATATTCTGAATATTATGGATGATTTCTACACACATGGAAGGATTGTTCGGGGGGAAATGCAGCACACATAACTTTACTGCCGAAAAAGAATTCCCCTCAAAACATAAGGGAATGAACTATATTAAACCTTTATACATGAATTTTCTCGATCCATGTATAATTTTATGGAAGACTCAAATACGGTGCAATGGTACATGACTAAATTCATATGAAGTTTGAAAGTCATATGGATGTACAATGGATATTCAATATAAATATTCATAATACTCCCCTTTGAATTCCATTATACTAAGAATAGGTCTTGTTAAAACTTTACTAGAAAAAACCTTTGGGAAAAATCCTAGTCAAGGGAAAAGAGTACATTATTTTTATTAATCCGCCTTTGAGATGTTGCCTCGTTAAAAACATTCTTATGTAAAACCCAATGGGAAAAACCTTAGTGAAAGAAAAGAGTACAACGCGGATTCTCTGCCCTTGATAGTTTCATCATTTAGCACGCCCCATTTTGATCGACCGGACCAAATTTTCAAAAGATGTAGTAGGCAGTGCTTGACTCAGCATATCTTCTGAAATAAACTCAGTAAGCTAAAATATCTTCATAATATAGTTGAAAATTTTCTTCTTCATCTTCAAACTACAGATCTCAATGATAAATTTATAACTCTTAGCATGATATGCTCATGATGAGTTGATAATGTATATGTTTGAAATTGTGCCTTGTTAGACTAAATTCTTGCATTGTCATAACAAATAATCCAAGCTCATATCCATTTTTTTCACATGACTAAATTCAAAAGTGATATCTCATTTCATTCCAAGACCTGTCAATTGAGAAGAATTATATCTTGCCAATAAATAATTCAGGCAAGAGTATTAGCAGGAAATATATAGGCTAATTTATACAATGTACCTCAAAACTAAGTAATTCTTGATACTGGAATGAATAATTTGGCACATAAAATAATATAACAAAGATATTTGCATTTTTCAAGTGCATTGATGCAAATATTTTAATTTAAAGATATGAACATAATTTGTCACGATCATTCATTTAAAACATTATTTTAAAGAAATCACAGGGTTTGTTAACTCTTCAGAAGTGTCAACATATTCAAACAATAATGATCGCTTATTTAGATCCGGATCTCTTGATAAAACATAGAGGCATATATTCGTATATAGTCATCTTTTAAAGGAATGCATTCCAACAATTTTTAGCACGCACAATCACATTATTTTAATCCATATTAGGATTTGTTTAGCAAACAAAGGGGAAATTTCCCTTTTCTATTTCAGGTACCTCACAATAATTCATAAGTATTCTTTTTAAGTTAGACTCATATAAACTTCATTGCCAGACTTATAATAAATGTTATTGCATCCACCAATTTCTTCAAATTGATATCGGGCTTTTGAAAGAAACTTGTGCGTCAATCCGTGTTCGACATCTCACAATTTCATATTATGCACAATCATCCAATTATTTTTTGCCCGCTATACACCACTTGATCTATGACTACAGATACTAAAAATTACCTTTTGTAAGAGAATTCAACTCTTCATGCATTTTTCAAATGGGCAAATCATTTCATTTTTCTATATTTGTTGCTTAGGAATCTTCATTTTCTTCAATTGGTTTTAGTGCTTATTAAATGAAGAATACTGTCGACGATTCTTATTTCTGATTCCAACACTTTCCTCTTTGTGACACAATCAATCGAGATCTCATTTATTTTTGGGCGTCTGATGTTCTTCTAGAACTTTTCTGAAACTTAATTAGTCATGTCAACATAGCACCTAGGACCATCATACTACACCTTGATAGAATCCAAATTTTTTTTTTGGAATGAGAGTACGAACAAGAAAAAAATGCACTGGATTAGCTGGAAGAAAATCACTCAACTCACTCAAGCAGAAGAAAATGGTAGACTCTGCTGCATGGTCGAACTTTCTCTTGGAATTATACTGCAAAACTAAATCTATTGTATCTCTACTAAGATCATATCTAGTGTAAATGAGATCTAACAAAGAGGCGATCGATAGGTTCTCCTCGATTTGAACAGCTCTCAAACTACAGGCGATGCCTGTTCTTATAAGCTCCGGAAGTTCTTTTACTTCATCAAGATTTACAATCTTATAAAACAAAATCAGCTTCATCTGCAAATAATAGAAAATAGAGCAGCGTATATAATATAAATACGTAGAATCAAGAAGTCTGATTACTTGACCTAGCACTGTAATCACAACTACAAGTGTCGGGTGACCAAACACAATCAACTGAATTAACCCAGAGAATGAACGTTCAGATCACGGAATTGATATTCTCGCACAAAAATGCATGACCCATACCGAGAACTAAATAATCCTATCCATAAATCAGCTAGAATTCAAAATCAAACGCACCTTCAAAAATGAAACACAGATTAAATCAAGGAGTCGGGTTACTCAACCAAGTACGACAATCACGACTACAAGGTGTCGGGTGATCGAACGCAGGCCCCGGCCTGTATTCTTGACAACAAATCGACTGAATTAACTCAAAGAAAGAACGTTCGGACCACGGAATTAAAATTCTCACACCAAAATGCATGACCCATACCGAGAACTAAATAATTCTGTCCATAAATCAGCTAGAATTCAGAATCAAATGCACCTTCAAAAATAGAATACGAATTAGATTCGCCCTATTCACGCTGCGCCTGTTGATGCTCTCTGTCTCTCTGTCTCAACCAAGTGTATACAAAATGGAAAACAACAAATCGTATGTTTAGAGGATGGATCATAAGAACTTTGACAAAGGAAGCTATCAATCATGTAATCAGACTAGATTTGACAACTGAGATTTGAACTGCACTGAAGGAACGCACAATCCTCGCAAGAGGACTGTTTCAATTGTCTCAGCAATTTTCGTATACGAAGAAAACACCAAAGATGACACTTAGTGATCATTTATCCAAATTCAAGAAATCTTTGATGACCTTGCTTCTATTGGATTTCCTGTCAGCGATCACCAAAAGATATTCTCATTGCTCACTAGTTTTGGGGACAAATATGAGTCAATCATCACAACTATGTTACGACCTCCAATGCCATGATTCAAGGAGATCATACCACTCCTTCAAGGTTTTGAGACACGACCGACTCCTCACTCTACTGATACCTTCAACTATTCTGCCTTTTATGCTGAGAAGAGAGTTGGACGTGGTACGAGGTCTGACCAAACTCACAACTTTTCATCAAGGAGTCGAGGTTTTGCCGGTTCTCTCAAGGGAATGGTTTCAATTCTGGCTTCAGTTATGGGGCCAATCCACGTCGTGGTCAACATGATCTAGTCAGCCAAATCTATCAGAAAGGTGAACATACTGCGATAAGGTGTTGGCAAAGATCCAATCACTTTGTCCAACCTGAAAATCTGCCACAAGCCTACGATACAACTCATGATAATTCTCTTATGTGTCTTGAGGAATAGACTTCTGACACAGGAGCTTCCGCTCACATAACTTCTAATGAAGACATAGTTCAAAATCTTGTCCATTATTCTGTTATTAGTCATGTTATGATCGGGAATGAAAAGTTTCTGGAAGTAACTCACGCAAGTGATGCTATTATCCATAATGAAGGAAATCATTTTATGCATAAGAATGTGTTGCTTGTTCTTGATCTTGAGTAAAGCTTATTATCTGTTGGCCAACTTACTTCTGATTTTAATGTAAACTGTGGATTTTCTCACAATGGTTTTGTGTCAAAGGATCGAGAAACACAAAGGATATTAATGAAGGGCAAAAAGAGAGGTGACTTGTACTTGATAAACTCCCCTACAATCCATTTTTCTCACGAAGATTTCAAGTCATGTCTCAAGAAGTTTAGAATCAAAGGCTTGGTCATCGTGCTGCACTTGATCACCTCATCTATATGGATTTGACATTATAAATAAAAACACTTATATATGTGAAAGTTGTCAAATGTGTAAGTTATCTAGATTTTCGTTCTATATTTCACATTCTTGTTCAACTGAACCTTTTTCAAAGCTTCACATTGATCTATGGGGTCTCTTGCTCCCACACTGTCCATGCATCCTTTTCAGTATTATGCTGCCATTGTGGATGATTGCACCAAATATGTTTTGTTGCTTACTTTGAAAAACAAATATGATATTTATGGTCAGTATGTATTATTTGAGAAATATATCAAATGACAGTTTAATGTAGACATTCAAATCAATCAAACAAATGGTGGTGGTGAGTTTATAAATCATCAGCCCGAGCAACACTTAAAAGTTTCACAAACCGTTCATCAGATTTCTTGTCCTTATATGCTCACCAAAATGGACGTGTTGAAAGAAAGCATCACATGATTCGAGAGTTGGCTACAACTATAATGATCCGTGCCAACATTCCAAAAAATTTTTGGGTTGAATCATTTACTACTGCAATTTTTCCTGTGTTCTAGAAGGTGGCTGCTTCGGTGGCCAAAACCTTAAGAGTGCCCTGACTTTGGCCTGATCAGGCATGTGGAGCAGCTTCCCAAGAACTCAAGGCAGCAGCCCAGGCCACCTGAGCGGCCGCCCGGGGCTGTGCGGCCTCCCAAAAAATGGGCCTAATTTTTTTAATGGGCCGAAGCAAACTGGGCATAAGAAAGTCTGGTTGGCCGATGGCCATAAATTAGTTGGGCCTAATACAAATTTAACGTTTCGGCCAATAGTAGCTAACTATTATTACTTCAAGTTTAAATGCATATAGTAACTCTTATTTATAGAGGGAAGGAATTCTTTCTAACCTTCCATTAACCAATATGGGACATTTGAAGCTATATCTATTTTGTCCCACATTGTTTGTGGAAAACATATTTCTTGAGCCACATCTATATAAGGAGGTGTAATACATAAATATTTTTCATGTGATTTTTTATAAACTTAATAAAAGTTGAATAAAAAATTCTATAAAAATATTTTTTTAATAAAAAAATAAATAACTGATCAAAAAATTAAAAAAAGTTTGTCGGAGTGGCTGGGCACGGCCTAGGCCGCCATCGAGGTGCCCTGGGCATGGGTCGGCCTCCGGTCGCCCTGCCTCTGCCTTTCGCCTTCTCGGATACTGAGCTTTTCTGATGAACAGAATACATCTTGCTAGTCTTAACTGGGATTCACTATTTCTACGTCTGTTTGACAAAAAATCGGACTATTGTAGCCTTTCAATCTTTGACTCAAAGTAGGGCCGTAAATGAATAGAACGGCTCGTGAACAAGCTCGAATTCGACTCGTTTAAAGCTCGTTTGTTCGGTTCGGAAACCTTAAGGAATAGAGCTCAAACACGAAACTTTGTTCGTTAAGCTTAACAAGCAAGCCCAGTTCGTTCGTTAACCTTATCAAACAAGCTCTGTTCGTTCGTTAACCTTAACAAACAAGCTCGGTTTGTTCGTTAACCTTAACAAACAGAGATTAAACATGAATTTGTTTGTTCGATCTTGGTATGTCAAACAACGTTTTTTTGTATCATCATTTTATTTTGTATGATAGTTTTATTTTTGTATGTGGTGAGATATAAGACCATCTCGTTAGGGGCCTAAATTTTAAATTGATTTTGATTATGCTTGATACCATATCAAACAACCCAATTCAGTTTAAAGTGATTGCAATATATTCGTACATACACATTTATTTACCTATCAATATGATTGCTTTTATTTAAATGATCCATTAAATAATGGTGAAAGTATCAATTGGTCTTTACTTTTCATTATTTTCATTACTCGTTAATGCAGAATGAACTATCTCGAACATGTAAACGAACACATAAACGGGTCAAATATGAACAAATGCAAATCATCCCGTTCGCGAGCCTGTTCGCAAACGGTTCGTTAAACTTAACAAACAAGTTCGGTTCGTTCGTTAAACTTAACAAATAATCTCGATTCGTTCGTTAAGCTTAACAAATAAGCTCGGTTCGTTCGTTAACCTTAACAAACAGAGCTTGAATATGACCTGTTCATTCGAGCTCGGTTCGTTTACAGCCCTAACTCAAAGTGATATCCTTATACTTGGGATACACGTAAAAGTAAGTTCGATAGCAAATCGATTCCCTGCATCTTCATGGGTTATAATGATCATCATAAGGGCTACGAATTCCTATTGATGTTCTTAGCTGGCAACCATGTCCATCCACTAAATGTGTTTTACCTTTGTTGGATGGTCCTTTTGAAGAATTTTAGATTTCTCTGGTAAATTCTCCCGTAGTTACAGCACATAATGAAATACTTAATTATACTACACAACCTTCTGGTGCACACGATATATCACTTATTTCTGTTGTCGCGACTTCATCTGTTGATATTACTGATGATCCCATGGTTGATCATCAACGTGTTCCTGAATCCTCATTTTCCAACTATATATGTCTTCGATTCTTCAGAAATTGCTTCTAAAGTACCTCTCGCTGATCCATCTACTCATTCGTCTTCTCTTCTTCTATAACTGACTCATTCAATGACTACCAGAAATTGTTCATGGATTCATAAACCGAATTCAAAATATGGTTTGCTGCATGATGATTTTGTTGTTCTAAAGGAACCTATATAGTCAATCAAGCCTTAAAACATCTTGGATGGACACAATCAATGAATGATGAGTATGATACATTCATCACCAATCACACCTGGAGCTAGTTCCACAAAATACTCAGATGAATATTGCCACTTCTTGTTGGTTTACAAAGTGAAGCTAAACTCATCTAGTACGGTTGATCACTTAAAAGCTTGTCTTGTTGCTAGGGGATATACTCAAGAACCTGACATTGACTTTAGTGAAACATACTATCTAGTTATTAAACCTGGCACCATCAGATTAGTCTCATCCCTTGCAACTGTCAAAAGATGGTCTGTGCGGTAACTTGACGTAAAAAATGCTTGCCTTCATGGTTTCCTTTATGAGGAGGTTTATATGGTTAACCCTCCAGGCTTTTCAGACCCAAAATATCCATGCCATGTTTGTCGATTGCTCAAGGAGCTTGGTTTGATCGATTCATTATTTTATCTTAAGCTTTGGCTTCTTTTGCAGTAGTACTGATCCTAATCTGTTAATTTGTTAAGATGGAGACTTTATCATGGTTCTCCTGCTTAATGGTGATGATATTCTTCTATCAGACTCTAATCAAGACAGAATCAACACATTTGTTACTCGACTACATGGCATCTTTGCAATGAAAGATTTAGGACCTCTTCACTATTACTTTGGCGTTCAAGTCCAGTCAACCTCTCAGAGTTTGTTTTTATACCAGTCCAAATATGCCATTGAGATACTTAAACCTATATACCAGATGCTACAGTCATCCGATCGATTGTTGGTAGCCTTAGATATCTCACTATGACACGTCCGGATCTCTCCCACAATATCAATTATGTCTCTCAATTTATGCAATCTCCTACAACTTCCCATTTGGCCTTAGTTTGCCACATCCTTCGTTATGTCTAGGGCACTGTTAGCTATGGCATACACATTCAAGCTCACAACAACTTGAATCATTATGATTTTTCGGATGCAGATTGGGCTGGTTGTCTACTAACTCATCGTTCCACTACATAATATTGCACCTACCTTGGCAATAATTAGATCTCCTAGTGCTAAAAAATAGCCTATTCTGTTATGGTCCATTACAGAATCTGAGTCGAGCCTTAGCTCAAGCCACGGCTGAAATTACTTGGCTCACATTTCTCCTTTGTGATCTTCAAATTTCCCTGCCAAGGCCTCTTGTTCTATTTTGTCACAATCTCAGTGCCTTATTGTTGACAGCCAATCCAGTTTTTACGCTCAAAGTAAACATATTGAGCTTGACTATTGCGCTTGGCCTCCTTATAAGTCAACATGTTTCCACATCTAGCCAAATTGTTGATGTTTTCACGAAACCTCAACTTTGGCCTGCCCTGGATATCGTCCATCGCAAATTGTGCATGTGCACCCTGCACAAATTTGAGGGGATGATAAATAAATATGACACATTATGTCATAAGGTTAGTGATAATATGTTACTGGATGATGAGCAATACGCACTCTTTAGAATGAGTCAAAGAAGAGCAAGGAAGACCGAAGCTTCCATTAAGATTGCACAGCATATTCCAACCATAGAAAGTGTAAGTGAAGATTGATTATGATTAGTGGGATCATTTAGTTAAGATTCAAAACTTTATAATCTTGTATAAATAGAGCATAGAACGGATTGTAAACACATGTTGAGTTTTATCAATACATTTGTTACTCGACTACATGGCATTTCTATCCCCTCCCCCCGGAGCACCAGCAGGCAATTCTATCCTCCCCACAACTGCAGACTCTAGATCATATGCGAATGAAGAAATGGCTGCATCAGGTGGAAGAAAGTGAGCAACAGCATGAACGGTACGCGCAATCGGTGCTGAAGATTCAGAATCAGAAGGAAGTGACTATTCACCTCGCTACCCCCCATCACATAATTCAGAAACGAAGGCGCGGCCGCCCGAGGAAATGTTGATGTTTTTTTCTCTGGTTTGTATGTCTGTAAGTTTTGTGCACTAGATTTGCCTTATGTGCAAATCTTGTAAACCCTCTTCAGATATTAATAAAACTTCCTTTAAAAAAATAAAAGAATACTACATGGCATTTTGCAATGAAAGATTTAGGACCTCTTCACTATTTCTTCGATGTTCAGGTCCAGTCTACCTCGCAGGGTTTGTTTTTATACCAGTCCAAATATGCTATTGAGATACATAAACCTGTATACCAAATGCTACAGTCATTCGGTCGATTGTTGGTAGCCTTAAATATCTCACTATGACACGTCCGAATCTCTCCCACAGTATCAATTATGTCTCTCAATTTATGCAATCTCCTACAACTTCCCATTTGGCCTTAGTTCGCCACATCCTTCGTTATGTCAAGGGCATCGTTAGCTATGGCATACACATTCAAGCTCACAACAACTTGAATCATTATGATTTTTTGGATGCAGATTGGGCTGGTTGTCTATTAAATCATCATTCCACTACGGGATATTGCACCTATCTTGGCAACAATTCGATCTCCTAGTGCTAAAAAATAGCCTATTGTGTTATGGTCCATTACAGAATCTGAGTACCGAGCCTTAGCTCAAGCCACAACTGAAATTACTTAGCTCATATTTCTCCTTTGTGATCTTCAAATTTCCCTGCCAAGGTCTCTTGTTCAATTTTGTGACAATCTCAGTGCCTTATTGTTGACAGTCAATCCAGTTTTTACGATCAACATAAACATATTGAGCTTGACTATTGCGCTTGGCCTCCTTATCACTCAACATGTTTCCACATCTAGCCAAATCATTGATGTTTTCACGAAACCTCAGTTTTGGCCTGCCTTGGATATCGTCCGTCGCAAATTGTGCATGAGCACCCTGCACAGATTTGAGGGGATGATAAATATGACACATTATGTCATAAGGATAGTGATAATATGTTATCGGATGATGAGCAATAAGCACTCTTCAGAATGAGTCAAAGAAGAGCAAGGAATACCGAATCTTCCATTAAGATTGCACAACATATTCCAACCATAGAAAGTGTAAGTGAAGACTGATTATGATTAGTGGAATCATTTAGGTAAGATTCAAAACTTTGTAATCTGTATAAATAGAGCATAGAACAGATTGTAAACACATGTTGAGTTTTAGCAATATAAAGTATACAGAGCTCAAAAGTCTATTCTCCTTTATTTTTATCAATCTTCATTTTTATGAGAGTAATACTATTCATACACATTTTTTAGACATTATTTGTTGACACTATGATATGTCAACAATTACAACCACAATTTTTGTTATTCGTCATTATTTAATATTTTTTATCTATGATTGTGATTGTTGACACATCAACGTCAACAAATGATGTCTAAAAAGTATGTATTAATAGCATTCTCCTTTTTACATCAAACTGTGTTCGGGTTTTATGCAGCAAAATGATGCACAAAATCAAACCTGAATTTTGCAGATTCTGACTTGTTTTTGATGTTCAACATAAAATTAATTTAACCAGCTCAACAAACAACCAATTTTGCTCAGCTTAAAAAAAATAATAATAACAGTCTGCTCAACACACAACAAATTCTGCTAAATATAAAACCAATTCAACATTTTGCTCAACAAACAATCAATTCAACATTTTGCTCAGCAAACAACCAATTTAACATTCTGTTCAACATAAAAACAATTCAACATTCTACTCTATATAAATCCAATTCAACATTAAACACAATTGATTGGCGAAATTTAGAATGTTAGGTGAGATTATTTAGTCTCCTGCTAATAACTCCATGGGGGAAGTTCATTTCTAGGAGCAGATTTAGTCTCCATGCGCCCATTTCTGTCTCAAAATGCAGATTTCGGCTAGTGGAATTGAAGATTTTGATAATAAAGATTAGAATCATTTAGTAACTTATATAAATTTAACTGTGAAATTTATTTATATTGTAACATTTAAACTTGTTATGTATATTTTACTTAATTAATTAGACTTATTTATGTGTTGATGTTTGAAATTTTTTTCGCAAAAAGAAATTATTTTTTTGGTGAGAATAACAGGCCGGCACTGTGGGGGCGGATTCGGACCCACTGCTCTAGTGGTGGGGCAACCTAGACCGACTCCTAGAAGATTGGGTCTACGGGTCGGGTCAAATTCATACCAAATTCAGAAAAAAATCAATTTTTAACCAATATTATAAAACACATATCTATCTATAAAAATAAGGTTGTACATGCCAACATAAGAAACCAAAATTTCGCCACATCGGCCACGCCATGTGACGCCATATCACCAGCCCACCTCAATGCATCTGCCACGCCACCCAAATTGAGGGTGGACTTCAATCAGAGAGGGGAAGAATCCCGCAGCCGACCCCAACCAAGGGACTCACGATCTTTCTTCCTCAAGAATCCTCCACCGCCAACCCTCCAACACAGCAGTTTCTCCTTTCTCTGTTCATCTGTTGTATCCTCCCATATCGGCTTCTCCATATACGACTCCAGATTTGGTTTTTTCCCTACGGTTGGTTATTTTGTTTTTTGTGGAATTTGGGTTTTGAATTCATGTTGTTGGGATTTGAATTCTGTATTTTGGGTTTTGAATTGGTTTGCTGATTTTTCAAAGTTCGATATGATATTGGAGGATGGTGCTCACCGGACCCTAATCATATCAGACCTGATCTGCATCATGCACAGGTTGCTTTCCATATGCCGGCATCCTATTTCTTATAAGTGCATTTCTTGCTAAATTGATTAGAATCCTTATTCTGTAGATCAGAATCAACACCTTTATGTCATCATTAAGAAAGCCAATCTACAAATTCAAATGCAAAAGTGAGCTTCACGTTGTTGAACCCTAGATTTTGTTTCTATTTGTTGAATTCATGTTGTTGGGATTTGAATTCAGTTGCAAAGAGCTTTTCTTTTCAATAATTCACTTTGGCAGATATTTGAAATCAGGGAAAAGCTACAAACTTTTAGGACTGAAATCCATCCGCATCACTTACCAAGGTATAACTTCTCGACTTTGTATATTTGTTTCAAAGATTCTA
>JAOYMZ010017745.1:0-19117 GCA_025802335.1 Pinguicula primuliflora
ACGTTTCCACCAAAAAACTTTTGTATCAGAGCATCTCTAGTAAGCTGGAAAACAATTTTTGGTTATCAGAAAAGATTTAAAAAATTGTACAAGAAGCAAAATAACCACATGAACTGAAGTCAGCATAATCGAAAACACACAAAATTCGCTTCGACCATGGCACAATATAATGCCAAAGACGATTTTGTGGCAACTAATTCTCTGGCTACGACAACCCCAACAATTCTTCTATCTTCCTCAAATTTAAAATTTGTTGCAAGCTTATTAAGTTATTTTAAGCTAAGCGTAGAAGACAAAACAAGCCACGAGGAAATTACATAAAGGTACAGGCAAGCTCTTATGAACCAGAACTGCGGAAAGATGAGTCAAAAATTACGAGTTCAGGATTAAAAAAAAGTAAATACAAACAAATAGATAGATAGATAAATATGGTGACGGCTTCGTACCCCTCAATTTTTTTCCCTCATTTTTTCTCTCAACTCTCGATATATATATATATATATATATGATTGCCCGTTGACGGAATTGGGCACATCGTTAGAAACCTTATACATAGAAGATCATATGTTCAAGTTTTGGCGATGTTCCGACGATTTTATTAACGTTTAATGGGGTTTCGTATTTTCCCCTTAGGTTAAGTAATCCTAAATAGGGTTTCAGAAAATTCCGGCGACCGTCGGAACCGGAACTAAATATGAACATATGATCTTCTATGTATAAGGTTTCTAACGATGTGCTCAATTCTGTACAATCCTATATATATATATACAGAACAGATCCTATGGTCAGTTTTCTTGTGGTCAGTTTTCCCTTGCGTGTACAATTTTTTTAATTAGCCATCCATTTTCGAAATTGATCGCGCCATTACATTGAATTGCATACGTTCAAGTTTTGGAGATATTCCGACTACGTTATCACCGTTTAACGGAGGGTTATAAATCCCTTGGGTTAAGTAGTCCTAAATAGGGTTTTAGAAATTTCGGAAACTGGACCAAAGCATGGGCGTTTTCATCTACAATGTATAAGCTTTCCAATGGTGCGACCAATTTCGAAAATGGATGGCTAATTGAAAAAAATGTACACGAATTGGAAAAATAGACCATAGGATCTGGACTCTATATAAGTATATATATATATTGCATATTTTTGTTAGTGTTACTGCTGTCTATTAGTATTATTGCATATTTTATTAATATTGCTATTATTATTATTATTATTATTTTAATAGTGCTATTAGCTCTTAGGAAATATAAACACGAGTATTAACTATGGTAATTTGAGGTCGTGTCCTGTGACGAGGGGTCGGGGTAAGATAGGGGACCAAGATATAGGTTTACGCTTTGGTACTTGGAATGTGGGGACTTTGACAGCAAAATCTTTAGAGGTGGTAGATGTATTAAAGAAAAGAAGGATTGACGTGGTGTGTCTTCAAGAGACAAAGTGGAAGGGAGAGAAAGCGAGGGAAGTAAATGGGTATAAATTATGGTACTCCGGATTGATTAGCGGGCAGAATAGAGTTGGGGTTATGGTGTCAGAGAAATTCAAGGAAAGTGTAGTGGAGGTGGTAAGGTGCGACGATGAACTTATAGCAATAAAAATAGTAGTTGGGATAGAAGTAGTGAATGTTGTATGTGGGTAAGCACCTCAAGTGGGGCTAGAGGAGAGTGAGAAGCTAGCCTTCTGGGACAAGCTAGATACTATACTGAGTGGTATCCCTATGGAACAAAAAGTTTTCATTGGTGGTAATTTTAATGCTCATGTGGGGTAGGAGTGGATGGGTATCTAGGTGCGCATGGTGGTTTTGGGTTTGGCCTGAGGAATGACAGCGGTCATGAGTTGTTGGATCTGGCAGCAGCGCATGGATTGATGGTAGTTAATACCTATTATAAGAAGAGAGATGAACATCTAATCACGTATCATAGTGGAGGGCGAAGCACACAAATTGACTTTTTCCTTTTACGGCAAAGGGATGGGAGTTGCTGCATAAACTGTAAAGTTTTGCCGGGAGAATCATTGGCGTCACAACATCGTCTTTTGGTGATGGACGTTACTATATGAGGAAAAGTGGGGGAGCGGAGACGAGGAGGTAAAGAAAGGATATTGTGGAAGAACCTTAAGGGCGAGGTGGCTATCGCCTTCAGAGATAAGGTAGCTCCTGCCTGTTTGGACATGTCAGTTGAGGACGTGGATCGTTTATGGATCTACATGGCTACTACCATTAGGAACACAGCAAAGGAGGTCGAAGGGATATCATCCGGCAGAACGAGACTTGGTAGGGAAGTGTGGTGGTGGAGTGAGGATGTGCAAACTAAAGTTAAAGCCAAACAAGATAGCTTTAGGCAATTTATGGCAGCAAATGAGGATGGAGAGAGGATGCAACGAAAAGAGACTTATCGTAAAGCAAGGATCGAAGCAAAAAGGGCAGTGGCAGAAGCTAAAAGCAAGGTGTATGAGGGTATGTATATGAGATTGGATACTAAGGAGGGGGCGCAAGATATATACAGGCTTGCAAAACACGAGATCTGAAGAGTAGAGATATTGATATTGTTAAATTTATAATGAATGAGGAAGGAAAAACTCTTTTCTTGGAGGGGGATATAAGAGAGAGGTAGGAACAGTACTTTAGTAAATTATTTAACGAGACACGTGGGTATAGTAGCTGTGTAGAGGTTGGGGAGGTGCACCGACCCATAAATCAGTGTGTGGTTAGACAGATATCGACAGAGGAGGTGCAGAGAGCCCTTAGTAAGATGAGAAGTACGAAAGTGGTAAGGACGGACAATATACCGATTGAAGCGTGGAAGTGTTTAGGAGACATAGGAGTTCAGTGGCTAACGACTCTTTTTAACGTTATCCTAATGATAGGAAAGATGCCAGAGGAGTGGAGAAGTAGCATAGTAGTTCCACTATATAAGAATAAAAGTGATGTGCAACAATGTGACAACTATCAAGGTATTAAACTCCAAAGCCACACTATGAAATTGTGAGAGCAAGTTATTGAACTTAGACTGCGGGGAGAAGTGCGAGTGAAGGAAAACCAATTTGGTTTCATGCCAAGGAGGTCAACGATGGAAGCAATCCATCACCTCAGACGGCTAATGGAGAAATACAGGGCACATAAACAGAATGTGGAAGCATATATGGATGTTGACTGGGCTGGAAATCCCGTTGATAGGAGGTCAACGTCAGGGTACTTCATATTCATTGGAGGTAATTTAGTAGCATGGAGGAGCAAAAGGCAGAAGGTAGTTGTACTATCCAGTGCCGAGGCTAAATTTTGGGGTATTGCACATGGGATAACGAAAATTCTGTGGTTAAAGCGACTTATGGGTGAGTTAGGACTCTCATTAGACCGTTCATGCCCATTGTGGTGTGACAACAGGGCAGCAATACAGATTTCGGAGAATCCGGTACAACATAATAGGATGAAACACATTGAGATCGACAGGCATTTCATTAAAGCGAAACTCGAGGGCGAGATTATTTCTCTACCGTATGTGAAGTCAGAGGACCAGCTGGCTGGCGTCCTTACCAAGGCAGTAGCAGGACGTATGTTCCATGTTGCGATGTACAAGTTGGGTATTGAACACCCCCAATACTCAACTTGAGAGAGAGTGTTAGAAAGAGATAAATAGGGAAAAATTTGATCAAATCTTCTCCATAATTCCCGTGATTAAGATTTCCTTAATCTCGGGATTTACCCTAGTTGGGTATTTGGTCGTCCCTATTTATATTGTATTCATGAATGATGTAAAGTGATGAGAATAATGAGAATACAAAGCTGGTCCTATTGCCCGTGGATGTTGGTTATGCCGAACCACGTAAATTCTTGTGTGAATTGTGTTTTACATATCTAAATACTCGTGTCTTCGGCAGCTTGATTAACTGTCTGCTCAATGCAGGTTCGGTTGATCAATTTGCATAGTTCACCAGTTTAAAGTGTTTCCCTTTCCTTGACTTCATATATGAACGAGTCAACTTCTCATAAAAGACATCCGTTGACTATCAAACGAATTCTGATTTTTCGTGCAAGGAGCAGTCTTAACCGCAGCTTGCTGATTTTTCTGTGCTATACCCGCAACTTCAGCCGTACCCGCAGCTTGCTGCTTTTCCACATTATCCACATTTTCATGCACTGTTTCTGGCCGCACATTATCAACAAGAGACAACTGCGATTGCTCTAGCAGTTCCTCCGTAGTTTCTGTTGAAATGAAGAAACCGGATGTCCCACACCGGTTACAAATCCTAAAGAAGACAAGTATAAATAAAAAGGAATAGTGGTGGACTCATAACCTTAGGCTTAAGGTTTTAACTAGGATATCCACATTCCTAATTTTTTTAAAAAAATTTACATGTGCACCCGTATACCCGAGATCCGCCATATGGGCTCGGCATACTCAGACCCGACATATGGACTCGATGTATACATATGGGATAATAAAAAATATATATGGGACTCTATGGTTCTTTTCCGCAGCATCAAATTCCCGGCATGGTTCAAACTTGAGTGATTCAGATAAAAGCTGGTTTGTGAGGTCTGCAGAATTTTCTGGACAAGTTTTGTGTTGTAGCTGATTGGTGCAAGGCAGTGCATCCTCATCCTCGTGAAGAGCTGCTAAATACAGATTGATGCCACAGTTATCCATTTCTTGAGATGCCAAATACTCGTCTGAAGCGCAGCCCAACCTCGTTTGCACCAGTATTTGATGCTGCTGTTGATATAGTGGAGAAGAGCAATTTCCAGTACCACATGCTATCATTGCAGACGGACAGGTATTTAATTTTTCACCTCCTTAATTGGATGCAGGCTTAATTTTCAAAAAACGAAGTCCTCAGGAACAAGCAACTATTAATTCTGTAGTTGCTGCAAGGTTAGCATGATTTACTTCGTAATTTGATATTCCAGTCTAGATTGATAAAAGCAAAACAGTTTAACAGCTGGAGAAAGAGTTGAAAACACATGAACCCTAAACTAACTCGATCATACGCACGAAACCTAAACTAACTCAATCAAAATCAAACTTGAAAAGTTGTTTACTACAATTGATATTGATATCGATAATGCTCCAGATCAAAATCAAATTCGAAACTTTAAATCTGCAGTAAACGGACCCTTACATGTGGTTGATAACTATGCAGCGAGTATCCTCTCTCTATCATTCTTGTTGGCGCGGGAGATGGGCCGTGGGATGCAATGCAATACTTGGATGATAATCTTCCTCAAAGAGCTTTAGACAATTTCCAGGTACTTGATATGGATCATTTCTGGAAATGGTTCCAGACAAAGATCCTTCAAACAACTACGTGGATGCAGCTAAAAAGGAATCAAGTTTAGCCTTAGCCGCTCTGATGGAAATCCCACTTGTATTATTTGAAGGTTTGCCCCCATTTGCTTGACAAATCCAAAGGATATGGCTTTTGGATGCGGTCATCTGGTAAGTATCTATACTGGGCTATGCAGATCTTGAATTCTCTCTGCAATCTCATGTAGCAAGATACATTTTGATCTAAATAGCTAGGTTGCTATTTCTGCTTTAGACGAGAAGCATGTATGTATCTATAGAAGTTACAAGCACTAAAAAAACTTTTAAAATGTGTTTCTTAAATCACATTAAAAAGAACATGAAGGTATCTATAGAAGTTACAAGCACTAAAATAACTTTTAAAAAGCTATATGTACAGGTCGCAATGATGGTACTAAGCCACTAAACATACAAAGAACATGAAGGTTCTTAAATCACATTAGGGTCTATGAATTCAACAGACAGAGATCTACATGATTGGAGTTGCATGGGTATTTAGCGTCTCATGTGCTTGCAGTTAATCGGATATTCAGAAGTTCCACCGGTTTAGTTGTTGCCTTGCTTCTGCCATGTCTTTCTGTGCCTTTTTCCTTCGATAAAATATCGGGCAATCCCGGCTGGCACAACATGCAATTATGACACTATATATATATAACCAAGGGCTAGTACTATCTGTATACCAATATTTGACACTTACTAAACACACATCACACATGTGTCAACAATCACAACCACAATTTAAAAAAAATAAAATAAACGATAAAAATGTGTGATTGAAATTGTTGCCACATATTGAGTAAGTGTGTCAAATGAGGGTACAAATAGCATTTTCCATAACCAATACTTCAGGATAAAACGAAACTGAAAGCCCGGAAGTTTTTTAATCAGCACGCTAAGAGGGACAGGGGGAGAGTACATATCTAACCTAGTGCAGAGCACATCCTGATGAAGAGAAACTTGACATTCCTGACATTGTGTCCATAGTTTACCAAAAAGTTCTTCTAAATCAGCCACTGGAAACAGAAGGAAAAGACATGACATGCAGTTTCTTATGATAGATAGATAGCTCATGCAAATTAAAGATATATAGAGTCAAGTCATTGTGGATTGCGCACCATTGGCTACAGACTTGCAATAAAGTTCTGCTTCTCTCCCTTTGCAGTGAGAGCATAGAGTATGATCAGAATTGCTGGAGAGAAATTAGTAATGTTGGTCAAGATATAACATGTACAAAAGTTATTGTTTTTGGGCAGATTTCATTTTTTACTTTTTCTTGCAAGAGACATGGCTGGATGAGTGAAAATGTTAAAAGGAAATCATATATACAAAACTTAGACCGAGGCGAATTACGAAAGGGCGGTTACACAGTTAAAAAAACATAATTGAACCATCTTAATATTTGTTTTTCTAAAAATATTATTTAGTACCATAAAATATTATTTGGTTTCAAAATAATAAAGCTGGTACATGTCTGCTCTATGCACCTCATACATAGATTTCACGCAGATCCAACCCGAAAGAAGTTATTGAAATCCAGACTTTTATCCCGAATATAATTGGATAAAATGGAATCAAGGCTTTCTAGGGTGAGCAAACATTCGGTTACGCTGTGTGTGTTCCTTTTCGTAAATTCATAAACGAGTAATGCAAACTTTACCTAATCAATGCCTTGCATCCAACGCAAGTAAGTTGCTTTTTAGCAAACTTCATGATGCCACTGTTTGAAGGTGTAGAAATGGAAATAGACCTTGTATGACTTCCTTGGAGAAGTTCTTTACTAGCATTCTTCAAAATGGGTTCAAAGATCCTGAGCAATGGCTGTAAAAGAACATTATCACACAGTCCCTTACAGGAAACAGCACAGAGAAAAACTAAAAAGGTAAAATCATAAACCTTGCTGATTTGATTTTCTAGATAATAATGAGGGTCTATAGGAATATTGTTTTCCAACACATAGATTGGATCCTCTGATTTCTCATAAGCCTGCATAATAATCGGGATATTAAGAGCTCTGCACCAAGTTCCAGGATGTTAACAGAGCATATGAAAAAATACAGACCTTGGCACCTTTTGCCGCTTTGATAATGACATACGGTACTCGATCCCCAACATTCGGAGCAGTAGCAGCATCACGCTGTCAGCACGTAAATCAGATAATCCCTTCTCTTAAATTCTTTTGCAGAGAAACAATTTTATGCACACATCACCGAAAAAATTACACTGTAACCAAAAGATAATTTGAATTGCAGATGGACTGCAACAAGGAAATAAGAATTTATCTAGTGACTGCAGACGTAATAAAAAAACTCAAGAAACACGAGATGTGAGCAGAAGAAAATATATCAGATACCTATAATAGATCCTAGCAAGGAAACTTCTGAAGGAGAAATTTTTTGACTTTCGAGATTGGTGTGCTAAACCCTAAACCTAAGCAATAGTTTGAATGGAGAATATCCATCTCATCTATCACATGTAATAAGCAAAACATAAACAAAATCCAGAATAGCAGAATGACTTTTCTAGGTGATTACAAGCGAATTGGGGGTTAGATGAAATAAAAGCTATCCATGGACGTGTCTGTGTATCTTGTCAATTGAGCTTAATGTATCTGGGGAGGGCTGCAATGAAGCTAATATAAGAATCTGCCACACTTAATTTTTGTTTGTTCTTTTATTTTTTTTATTTTTTTTCTTTCTTCTTTGTCTTCTTTTACCTATTTCCCTTTAATATTTCATCAAAAAGAAAACACGGATTACAATTCATGAAAGGAACAATGATAGATATTTGGTGCATTCCCAACCTTACGCATTCGTTCAGCGAGCTCAACATGTGCCGCTTTGACCTCATAGTCATCTCCAGTTTTCGTCAGACCCTATTGAAAGGGAAATACCAGTGCAGGAAGCATCATGTTAGAAATGATAACCAGGCCTAAACTGTTTAGAACGTTAAAACCCAAAACAAAAATACCAAGCAGTTAAAATGGACCTAGCTCTTACCTTGGTGATTACTAAAAGGGACAAATCCATGCGATTCATAAGAAGATCAGCTATTGTATCCTTGACATACTGAACTGCACCTGGAATATCTCTGTCAATCAGTATTTTATTAAGGCATTCATTCACCAGATTTTTTACCAGCAAACAATTATCTCGTCGAACAGTTTCAATCCCTTCAAAGAGAGAACAAAAAAGTGTGTCAATGATATACTTGAAGCCAAATCCATCGAACTTTTTAACCATGCCAACTCGGTAAACAAAGTGACGACAATGAGAAAGAAAAGTAGACTGCGTAAAGTTCCCTCACCTTTTGTGTCCATTTTGTCAAATTTCACTGAGTTTGTCCAGTAAAGACCAGCATACCTCTTCTTACTGATTAGTAGATAGGGATAGTAGACCTTTTCAAACTCTAGCTTTATAGGCTTTCAAAATAAAAAGGTAACAAATATAAGAGATGAGAACATAAGACTGAAGAGGTAAAAGAAAAAAGAGAGTTCAAACATTTTAAGCTTGCATACATGTATGCATATTTATGGATTGACTTAAAAGGAGGATGACTCGGACTTAATGCTCTAAGAAGCAACAGGTCTACTGTTCAATGCACACTGAGTGCAATCGATTCCTTAGGAGCATCTGCGGGCAATGGGTTCGAAATTTAAACAAGGAGTGGGAGCTTTGCATAGATTCATGGATAAGGTGGGACAAAAAATCCGGACATCATGGGACAGAAAATAGGAAGGCATCTAAAGCGCACAATTTCTTTCATCCATTACAGATTTTCCAGATTCTTCTCCGCTAAAATTATCTAGAACTAAATTATACATGAAAAGCCAAAACATCGAGCATTTAGGTCGATAGTTAGCTTACGTTGATAAAAGTACCACTTATGTAGCCAGCAGCTTCCCTGCCCAGGTTCATGGCTTCTTCAACCGAGGACACACCGAATTGCACCATGACTGAATCTGTATCTCCATATATCACCTGCAAATTCAAAATGATTTTTTAGGTAGTACGGTAGTGACAACGATCGTGCAAAATGCTGTATTAGTGAATTGTAAAGGAGCAACTGGTTAAGAAGAAACTACGTTTAGACAAAAAAAAGAAGCTAATTCATGATAAAGACCTAACTATCTAAGGAAAGGAACGGTCAGTAACCAAATTATAATATGAATTATTGATTGATTTCAAGAGTTTCGTTGAGTTAAAGAAAAAAAATTGATTGATCCTAAAAGCATAGAGTACACTTATCAAATTAGAGCCCTATAAAGAAAATGACAGCGATAGCATACCTCAGCATTGTGCTCATAGCCCCCAAGCACTGTGAATTTCTCCTCGACAAGCTTTTTTGTGTGTTCAATCATTTTTCGACCTTCAGATTAGTTGACCATTCAATTGGTTGAAAGAAAGAATTTGAGGAGAAAATCATTTAGAAAAAATAAAATAAATCCAAGTTACGATAATGTGATTTACCAAGATTACATACCATAGCTGGTGACGCTTGAAGAGATTTCTAAACAAGGTAACTGGCCTATTGTGGCTCCGGTAAAACCATACACAGAATTAGCACTTATCTGGAAAACAGAGGAAAGAGTTCCATTATATCTAAATGAAAAATCAGCCAGCATACAAAGCTCCAAAATATTAGCACGTGAAAGAGGTGAAAACTAAATTTTACCTTCAGGGCAAGTTGTCGACCATCTAAGACTGCCTTCTCAAGAGGATCCTTTGCTTCCTAGAGATCAAGCAAGGTTGCTGGGTAATCAAGATCCCAATGAATAATAATAAACATATCTACGAATGCCAAACCCAACAACAGTTACCATTGCCAGGAAGGCAATTCAGATAATCATGCAGATAACCTTACTATATATTTGTTGTTGGATAAGCTAACCTTAAGAATATACATAACATTATTTGGTGAAGAAGGTAAGCTGACATGAGCATGTCTAACTTCCAACAGATATTTAAAAGCTCAATAAACAGTAAAACATGCGAACCTGACACCTATTCATCAATCAGTAAAGAGGATGTGGGAATAAGACTCAATTTATTTATCAGCTTCACCGCTCACAAATGTAGCAGTCATGCTTTCAATCATGCCTGCCATAATATGCAAGTTATCATCCCTGTCTCACCCAGTTGCTTGCATATTCCATATCTAAACCCTAAACCATTGAATTAATAGGCCATATAAATGATGCACGTGTGAAATATTTCATTAAAGGATATTAAGTGCATATCATACCATTCCTCTCAAATTTTGAGAAGAAAGAAGTTCAAGGCACTATATTCATGGTGATACTGACCAAAACAAATTATTACAAAGAAGAAGGCCGATAAGGTTTCACATAAAAAAATGCTTAATAGAAGAATAAGGTGGTTGGTAACTTGTACCGCCACTGGCAAATATGGAATTTCCCCTATACCATGGATTACCAAGATCAAAATCAAATATGGACTTGAACCAACACTGGCAACTAGATTAGGCCTAGTGAAAGACATTGCAATTGGTCAAAGCGATCCAAACATGGCAAATGAACAAAAGAGAAACAGTTTCAGAATGGAACCTTCAAATCTGCCTTTGCCCTTTTACGAGCACCCAAAAGTTCTTCAAGAATTTCAGGAAGTATTCCCTGAAGAAAACTTTAATCATTAAAAAAGAGGGTATTAAAGAAGAGGGTCGGTGTAATTACCCCTGTGCAATGTAAAATCCAGGCATGGGATGTTCAGACATACTGCACAGATACAATAATACCTTCTGTAAATTTGACTTGACAAATGTTTCACCAGATGGAGTTTTGTTGATGCATTCAGTAGGCAAATTGAGCTTTTGAACATCTTCCGGAGTTACCTATAAAGAAACATGGCAAATAAATTAACAAAACAATCTTAATGTAAATTGATAATTTAATATGAATAATAATTGAAGGTCAAATGAAACTGAAATACTGAAAGGGGAGGACAGAAAAGAAGATACGAGAAATGAAAAGAAAAAACATTTACCAATGTGCAGTAACACAGATTATATGCCATAATAATTGATGGATACAGTGATGCAAAATCTAGAGTTGCAATAGGCTTTTCATAGAATCCTGCTCTGGGTTCTAGAACCTGCATATCAGGCCTAGTTCTTGTTAGAAATTCTCATACTCCTGCAATAAATTTCAGCAAATTTTATGCATAAACAAGTAAGCACAACAAATCGAAACAATTTTTTTTTCAGAATCTGAAGTAAACCTAAATACCTATATATTATCGTTAATAATGTACTCATATACCAAGATGATCTTGGCCTAGTGGTGTGAGTGGGTGTGGGTGAGATCAAGGGTTGGAATCTTGGTACCACCCGAAAAAAAAATTTTAAAAAATAATAATAATAATAATGTATTCATATTGACTGAGAACGAGAGAAGAGAGAACAAAAGACACTTCAGCTGAGTTTGAATATTTTACAGAAACTATGACCTAATCAACAACCAGCAAGAGAAAGAAGAATAAATTCGCCAAGAAAAATCTACAAACTCACAGTTGCACCCTCATACGATCCCTGGTCAGACCCAGCCTGTTTTGCATTGGGTATAACTATATTCCTCTGCTTTGCTTTCCTTAGAAGCTGAGATAGCACCTGAAGAAGAATGATAAACTGAATTAGCAAATCATGATCGCCTATCATACTTAATGACCTCCTACTAAAATCAACGATCATTAACCTTAATACTCTGCCCTCTGGAAAGTAGGAACGAGATGGGAACTCCAGTTACTCGAGCCATTTCAACATAGTTGTAAATGAACATCAACTTATCTAACAAGCGTTGAGGCAGGTACGCATCCTACACATGTTAAATACTTTCAGTAACAAGCTGCATAAGAAAATATATACATATGCTAAAGCCTAAATTACATCAAAAAAATTGAAAGGAAAAAAATATATGCTAAATTACGTTAAGAAAGTTGAGAGGATGACAAATACAACTAGAGTCGCTTTAATGTTCTATAATTCGATTTGCATCATAGGAAGAACAAAAGAAAGTAAGAAGGTGAGATGCTTCAACAAGTTAAAGAAATATATAAAGGAAGTTTACATAATTCTATAGAGCAAAAAGATTACTAGTAGAAGCACTTTGAAGAACAAGCACGAAAGAACGAATTGCATGTATATATATTAACCTTCAAGCAGTAGACAGCCAGACGTCTTCGAGTTTCAGAATTGCCATTCTGCAGGTCAGATATAATTGAATGGTGCACGTCCTCTTTCTGAGCGTGCAATAACAAGTTTACAGCAAGAAACATTACAAACACTAAACATGGTGTAGAACGATGTAGTCATTTAACTCACCTGTTCATTAAGAAAGTGTGCAGAAACAGAGTTCAGAGAATAAGAACTTAACTTGTAATCCCTTTGCATTGCCTTCACAAGGAAAATAAGAGATCACGATAAAGAGTAAACAGGTGTCGGATGTGAAATCTTAAAATAAAGATGTGAAATCTTGAATAGCTTGGAATACGTTTTTTGAGTATTTTTTCAGGCATAAAACAATATCATCATTAATCATAGTTCTCGGGGACAGGGGATGAGTGTTAAGGAACGGGCAGAACCTGCAAAAGATCAAATTGAACTCTCCCCTCAATACTAACTTCCTTACTTTCCCGAGTCCCTAGCTGTCTGTGTATCCATAAAATTCAGTCAGTTGATTCGACAACAAATTGTCGGAAAAAGTGGCATTCGGATTCATATGGGTTCAAAGAACAAAGATAATATAATCAAAGACATTGAAATGCATTTCATATGTTTAATTTATCCAAAATAAACTGGGAAGCTTGAGATAGCTGAAAATATATTAGCTGTCGTAAGCACGAAACTTCAGACATTTCTAGGATTAGTATAAAATCACCCGTTTATAAACCATTTGATTGTACAGGTATAGGCATGAGTTATGCCATGACTACTGTGCTATTATAAATTTGTGCAACTTGTGAGCTGACCATTAACAGCATGATGCAACACCAAACTTTTTACCATAAAGAACACTTATTAACATAACAATATATATTACAAATAATCTGAAACATAAAGAACAAAGATATTAGATTGAGGGGCGAAAGATAACAAATACAATTGAATACTTAGTGAAAAAACTGTCATAAACTCAATCAATTGCATGGCTAAGAGTGTGTGTGTGGCGGTGGGATAAGATAAAAATAGTCCATGCCTGGATGAAAAAGTAGTATCTTTGACTCGGACTTTGCTGTTTCGGATGCGTCCAAGTATTGGAAATTCTGCAATTCCCAACGCTTCTGCTCTCTGCGGAGGAGATAGCAGAAACCAACTAGAGTTTAATCATCCATTTTCTTGGACATGAAGTTCTTTCATTTTGGATTGGGACCCAGACTTGAAGTAAACCATATATTTATAGAATAAATAGAAAAAAGGTGATCGTAACTAAAAAATTATCACCTGAATAAGGTATGGCAAATCGAATTTACAGATGTTATACCCAATTATAACATCCGGATCCACTTCACGAACAAAGTCCTGCGATTGGAGTAAAATAGAATTGACGATGGAAGAGTTTTCAAGAACAAGTTTAGGACGAGCAAACTACACCAGTTAGTGACGAAAGATTCAATTCTTTAAAAGAAAACAAAGGTAGTCAGATATAAAGACTAATCAGACTTGTGAGCCTCGTCTTCCACCCACAGCCATATAGACCCATATATAGAGAAAGATGATCTTCCTGAAAATAATAATACCTACCACATCATCTCATGCATTCGCCAATACTTTTGCTTAATCATCATCTACTTATTTTAAATTAACCACTGAGTAAAAGGCAAATTGACAAGCAACATTATGGAAAGTAAAATTTAGCATCTCAACTATCGAAGATGAATTGCATGGCATTAGCATGGGAGTATGGTAGATGTGAACATATGTTCCATAGTAAAATTTGGAGGGTGAAATATATGAGTGATTGTGTTAGGAGGATAAGGAACTAGGCGATTGGGAGAAGAAATGGGTCTTCTTTTCTTATCTTCTTTTTATTTGTGATATACTATCAAAAGAGAAGATGTAATTGAACCTTCATTATCTAATTCAGATACAAAAGATTCTGATATGTTTCAATCTACAGAAAAATTTGAGTGTCTAAACCTAGTACAATTACATCCTTAAGAGTACACAGAAAAACGCTGGAGTACATGAATAATTGCAAACAGATTCTTGAAGAACAGTCACCTGGAATGTGCTAAGTATATCTTTCAACATGGCACAATGTCAAACGAAATGAAGCTTGAATATTCAATGCAAGATTTTCCTTAGTCTTCCAAGATTGTGTAACGTTTCCTTAAGAACTTTATTCGTGGATGATAGAATAACGTTTTCAGGAAGTAATGCCATTTTGTTAGTCAGCTTTATGAAAAGAACATTACCCTCCAGGCTAAAAGAACTTCCTTCTCCGTGTCAAATGACATAACATCAACACCAACAATAGGTGCACAAGACTTAAGGGTCATCACGTTACGAACAAAAGGCTGATGTTCTCCTTGTAAGGTTACCAGATTGGCAACCTAGAAGATAGCAAAGAACAAAAATCAGATACCAAAAAGGGAAAACAGCAAGTTAAATTTATACTGAATATATAATTTGAGATGAAACATTACACAAACCTGGATAACGGGATCATGAGTGGGCTCCGGAAATAGTCCCTTCCTCCCAGCACACTCAATATCAAAACTTAATATGCGAAAAGGTGCCAGCTTTGAGAATTCCCCTTCAGGAGCATGACTGATCAAGTCCGAAGAACTAAGAAACCGTGTCAGGAAAATCATTTGAACAAGAATGAAAACGTAGAAACTAGTTGGAGTTTCAATAATAAACCATCACTAATTTCGATCCTTGAGGATACAGGCAATCAAACTCCAGCTGGCAATATGAGAGATTTCTTGAAGATTTTTTATACTTTCCCCGAGGAACTTCTATCCAGTTACCTCCAACTATGTTGCAATCAATCATGAAACGAAGAGCAAACAGAACATTACTTTCATATGTCATAAAACTCTTCATCCCCAATCCATCAATATGTATTCCTCTATCAAGGATACCTGCAATGAATAAATTCGTGTATTAATGGCGTAATCTGTACAATGTTTAATGCATAGAGAATAAGAATATGAACATCCAATCAAATTCTTAAATATCATTTAAGAATAAAATGAAAGAATATTATTCTACCGCGGCAGCTGGTAACCATTGTTGGTAGTGCAACCACAATTTTTAGAAAGGGCTGATAACTCTGTTCTTGATAGTACATGATACTTCTTCTCTGAACCAATTCAATGCGAAGAACAAATTTCTGAACCTTACTATTTCGGTTAGCTTCCCTCATCCTCCCCTGTTAACAACCACCATTGAGAAACCAAAGAAGAAAAAGAATATATTACTGAAGAAATTAGTCCAGAAATGTATTATGATTATAGTAGAAAATACGAAATAATTGGAATGTAAATATCAAAGTACCTCGAGAGCTTGATGGAAACCGGAGATATCATCTGGACCCATTCCAGCAGGGCAACTTATATAGAAGTATGGCTTATATCCATGCACATGACAGCACACACTATGCCCTGAACCAGGAATTTTTTTATTAGAAACAGAAATAACATGAATCATCCTCGTTCCAGTATAATACTTTTCACTGACTCATTCAAGGCTGAAGCTACACGGATTTTCAATGATAAATTAAAGAATCTAACAAAACATACTTCAAAACCGCGAAGTAGCACAAAAAGAATGTATGGCATAAGAAACATATTTCGAAATCCTTGCAAAGAAAGTAGAGCATTTAAGAATGCGTCCATGAAAAACATGATGGCAATCTAAAAGTAACAATCAGCCAAAGTTCAAGAACTTGTAATCCATACAGAAAATTTAACTTCAACGCATATGATTTGCTTTCCATAAAGCTATTTGCTGGGTGAACATTATTTATGGGAACCGAAATTGAGATCTAATCAAGATATCAATACACTCTAACTCAGAGTCTATTGCATCTTTCAAGGAACATAAGTCAGAACTCATGCATTCAGGAAGGTAGGGCATCCACACCCATAAGAAAATACATAGCAAAGCCGTAAGAGAAAGACTAGATGTCCAAACAAATTGACCATACATTTCAGGAAAATACACTTTTTGTACTATAAAAGTGTTGAAAATAAAAATAAAAATAAAAATTGAAATTTATTTTACATGCAATCCAGAATTGTATGGATTAATTTTCTGGACATGTAGCATGACTTAAGCCGTAAACCAAAAGTGATCCGCTGTATATAATTATAAAAAAAATCCTACACCAACAACAAATCTCAAAATAGTTTGATGTAGTCCTCTCCTCATTAAAGGTATTTGAAAGAGAAAACGAATAAAAATTTCACATGCCAAAACGTGAACGGGTAGCACCCGTTCCTGACGTTACTGCTTCCAACATTTTCTTAAGGTCGGGCTTATAACCGTAATGAAGAAAGTTCACATATATAAATTTTAACATGTCAAGCAGTACCAGGTTCAGGACAGGCAATGGACAGTGGAGTTGAAGGGGCAGAGTGTACATACAAATATAAACAGATGTAAGATGGGGAGAGAGAGAGAGAGACAAAGAGAGACCTTCCCGGGTAACGCCAAAAATCCTAATGATTGCTGCTGGACCAGATGAATTTGGTAGTAATTCCTTTTGGTTGTCTCCAATTATGTAGTCAATCTCCAGCTGTTGGAACACTACAAAATGAAAACCACAGGAAAAACATAGTTATGATAATGAGATAGATTCCGGCCTCTTTAGTTTAAACTTCATTACAATTGGATGATCTAGGTAAAGGATAAACACAAATTGCGAAAGTTGCGGGATTCAATGGATTGTTGTATCGCTAACAATGAAAATTTCACCACCTATTGAACGAATAAAAGATCGCAGTGCACGTTGAGCAACAAGCCTGTCTACTTGATTAGCTATTAAAGAAAAAGCGTCAAAATTTTTGAACCACGACGAAGCATAACGAGTCGATGAGAATTAAGTGCGTGAATTGACGCGAAGAACGTTCTTGAGCATGAATTTCAGCATTTACCTATGTCTTGAGACAGAGAGAGATATGAGGGAGAGAGAGAGGGACGTTTCCACTTGGAAAGACGCTCTGCGAGTGCACGGCGCTGCAAGTCCTCTTCCTCGTGCTGGAGTAGGGTTTCCTCGAAAAATATGTCCTCATCAAACTCCTCTTCCTCCATAGCTGCCAAATGTTTCGCTTGAGGTGACGGCGTCGCCACCGGATGCGGCGGCGGGCGTTTCCTGTTGTTGCTCTTGGCGCTCATGGTCGTGGAGATGAAACTAGGGGAGGGTTATGAATTCCCGCCAGTTTCAGAGCGTGTGGTTTCCTGGGTATCTCAAAATCCAGGTTTTTGAAGCCCGGAAAGCTAGCAAGCACGTGACCATCACGAGCACCTCTATTGTTTTTTTAATTAGGTACATGTGTACCGTACGTTCATTTTTCTGTCCGGTTAATCCAGAGTTCATGCAATGCGGCCTCCCACATGAACTGGCAATACTCGGGTCCAAGTCCGTAGTCGTGGTCCAGACGAGCTTGTCAAAAGTTATACTTTTTAAAGTGTGTGATTTTGAGTTTTGACGGTGACGTTGTGGAAAAAGCCCCAAAAATCAAAAACTCACATATAGGGGTGTCCAAAACTGACCGCCAATACCGGTACGATCGGTATCAGTACCAGGACCATTACCAGCGACCGATTAGATAATCGGTACCGGTTAACCGATATGGACCGGTTATTTTTAAAAAACTCGAGTGACGATTTTTCTTTTCAAAACAAAAAATCAAACATTTGTTACATTTCTCCTCTTTATTTTTACTTGTCTTCTCTCCTTGTCTGAAAAAACCCTCGCAACCCGCACCGTAGAGCCAATTCGTCATGATTCGCGTTCGTCCAACACTCAACAGGTTACTTTCTTAGTGTTGTCTTGCTGTTTTCTCGTTCTCCTTGCTTGATTGCTGTGTTCTCGTCCCAATAGGTGTTTGTCTGGATAATCATGTGATTTAAATTTCCTTTTTTTGTGGGGTTACGGGTAACAGGACTTAATTTCTAACAAACTGTTGAATAGGAAAGTTCGTTTGGAAATAGCTGGAGGGCACGAGTTGTTTGATTTCATTCAAGTGTCTGTTGCTCCTGAATCAATTTGTGTGACTTTGAGTTGACGGTAAAGATCAGATGTGGTTTTGTTTGGAACTAGTCGAGCATGGGAATTGATTTTTTTTTTTTGTAAATGAGAGTTTGAAGAGATAAAGGGAGGGTTGAAAACTTGATTACTGCATGAGTTAGTTTAATTTCCCAACTGCCTTCTTTGATTGATGTATTTTACTTTACTTGATTTTCGTGTATTTCTCCCTTTAGGATGGCTGACCACGATCCCTTACCTACAAATCCAATTGAGGAGGAAGTGCTTCAAAGTATAGAGACCGAAGCTCCTGCACAAAAGAAAATGAGAGCAAAGACTAGCCCTTATTGGACATATTTTACAAAGGTCATTCCACTTGTAGATCCTCTGAAGCTGAAGGCCAAGTGTAATTTTTGTGGAGAACTAGTGAATTGTGAAACAAATATTTACGGGACGGGTACTATAATAAAACATTACAAATGATGTCAAAAAAGAAAGACAACTCAAGGACAAGCAGCAGGATTAGGAAGACAGGCCACGCTTTCATTCGATGCTAGTACATCGAACAGTAGTGATGTTGGACAGTTGACACTGCAAAGGTATAAAA
>JAOYMZ010017756.1:0-19112 GCA_025802335.1 Pinguicula primuliflora
ACGGCCAGGAAGGCATCCGGATTTTTATCCTGCCGGTATCATCCGGCAGGAGAAAAAATCCGGAATTTGTAGCTATTCAAGTTTATCTTTCTTGTTTGTTGGTATTGCATCAACATCTCCGTGATGACCATTTTTATGATATTTTTTTGGCTGACATTGCTATTAATTCTTGAATTTAATTTGGAGAACGTGAGATTCTCAAGACGTAACTATGTCTTCATCATATCTCCCTGCCACTACTGAATCACTTTTTCAGGCTGCTCAAGCGAACACTCCTGGTCCGTCCTTTATGGAATTCTTGAGAATCCTTCCTCTGCTTCTGAAGCCTTATGTATTAAGTAGCAGGCTATTACCAATCTGTCAGATCTTCTCAGACAGGAGGGCCGAGCAGAAGAGCTTCAAGATCTCCTTATAAAGTTGCGGCCTTTTTTCTCTTTGATTCCTAAAGCTAAAACAGCAAAAATTGTCTGCAGTATCGTTGATGCGGTTGCGAAGATACCTGGCACTTCTGATCTCCAGATCTCTCCGTACAAGGAAATTGTGCAATGGACCCGTGCTGAAAAAAGAATTTTTCTCCGGCAAAGAATTGAGGCTAGGCTTGCTGCTCTACTAATGGAAAACAAGGAATATCAAGAAGTACTGAATCTCTGGACTTGTCAAGGAGGTGAGAAGGCTAGATGACGAGCTTCTACTAGTGGAGATTTACTTCTCGAGAGCAAGCTTCATTTCTCACTTAGGAACCTGCCCAAGGCTAAGGCTGCACTTACTGTTATCCAGTGACATAAATGTTAATTTTGTTATGGATGAATTTTATGATAGAAATGCTTGTCATGAGCGATGTATTTAGTCATTTTATTATTTATTTATCTAATTAACTGATTCAAATTATTATTATATTATTTAATAAAAAAATTGAGCCTAAAGCTTTTAGCCCAGGCCCAATTTTTTGGCTAGATCCGCCATTAGTTATACCACAGTCATGTAATTCTTCTACCCATATACTCTCTCTTTCCACTCATCTTTTTGTGTAAATATGGATCTTTGTCATTGTTTGTTCATAATGTTTGCAGCTCCCTCCCTCATAGCAGATAGCTAAGTACTTTGCCATCAAACCAATTTCGTCATATTTTGGGAGTATTAATGTTGCATTACTCAATTTTTCCATAACCGACACAAGATGTAATAAGTTGAGAACGAACATTTGGAAAACTCTTTAACCACACATAAAAAATATGGTTGTGATGATTGCCACATCATTTGATTTAAAAATTGGGTCTCAATAGAGAGAACATGTAGCATTACTCTTTTCCCAAATGCTATTCTATCGCCTCCAATAATCTGTCTTACATTTTACTACTTCAATTAGTTTAATCAGTACTCAACTTCATTTCCACACCGGTAGTTTTAAGTCACATGTAGTGCAAGGTTGTGATGATGTTATTTCAAGTAGTCAGAGCTAAATTTCTTGTGAAATACAACATCGCATGATACATACTGTGGAAAATGATAGAAAAGAGGTAAAAATATCATAAATCTATCAGGAAAATACTAATACATGAATAAATGATCAAAACCGAAAGGATACTAATAGAACTTTGAAGACAATAATATAAATGAAATTATGAAATTCCCAACTGGGATTGGGATATAGAAATAATAATATTGATAGGTATACATAATTTTAGTATATATAATTATGTATAATTAATAGATTAGATACATGTGTTATTTTAATTGAGACCACACATGTTTTATTGGTTTATCATTAGACGAGTATAAATTATGTACACGTTCTTGAAATTTGGATTGTATGAAAAATATATATGAACAGTACGCAGGGATTTACATGGTTCGGCGTAAGCTAACTCCACGAGAAAAATTCTTCCTGTTCTTTCTCTCTTTTTTCCGTGTGTTTTCTTTCTTCTGTTCGGTTACATATATACAAAAGATTCAATCTTATGATTTTCGGTCAATCATGGAAGGTGATCCCTACATTCCAGGGATCACCATAAGTGGGGAAAGGATTTGTGTAAATCCTTTCCCTAAGTGCTGTTGCTTTCCTTAACACTCCCCTTCAAATTTGGTGTGGGGTGCCCGATACCTAATTTGAATAAAACATAATGAAATATTCGGTCACTAACTCTTTTGTAAGAATGTGTGCCAGCTGATCTTCTGATCGCACGAATGAAAGTGTAACCTTCTTGCTTTCAAGTTTCTCCTTGATAAAATGTCGATCGATCTCAACATGCTTCGTACGATCATGTTACATCGGATTCTCAGATATGTGTATAGCAGCTCGGTTATCGCATTGTAGAGGACAGGCATCTTTCGGTGGAAATCCAAGTTCTGTCATCAGCTTGCTAAGCCATAATATTTCTGCGACCCCTCTAGCAATTTCTCTAAACTCAGCCTCTGCACTCGACCTTGCCACCACTTTCTGCTTCTTGCTCCTCCATGTGATCAAATTTTCCCCAACAAATGTGAAGTACCCGAAGGTGGATCGTCTATCCATAGGGATTCCAGCCCAATCAGTATCAGTATATGCCTCGATATTAAGATATCCATACTTGCCATACATCACCCCAGTATCAGGTGAGCCCTTCAGGTATCTCAAAATCCTGAACGCTGCCTCCATATGTTCTCTTTGTGGACAGTGCATGAACTGGCTCACAACCCCAACCAAGTATGCAATGTCGGGTCATGTGTGTACCAGATAGATAAGTTTTCCCACCAAATGTTGACATCGTTGTTTGTCGACAGGCTCTTCTTTTTTCTCTATCTTCAATCCATGGTTAAGGATCATGGGTGTATCAACTGGCTTGCACTCAAGTAGACCTGTCACAGCCAAAAGGTCAAGTATGTACTTTCTCTGGGAAATGTATATTCCAGCCTTCGATCTCATAACCTCAATTCCCAAGAAGTACTTCAGCATCCCAAGGTCCTTCATCTCAAACTCACTGAATAGATTCCTCTTCAATTCCCCAATCTCCTCAACATCGCCAGTAATAACCTTGTCATCCACATAAATAATCAGGCAGGTAATCTTCTGGTTTCGCTTCTTCAAAAAAAGAGTGTGATCGGAATTACTCTGAGTATATCCGTACTTTCTCATGGAAACTGTGAATCTCCCAAACCATGCTCTGGGTGATTGTTTCATATCATATAATGCCTTCTTCAACTTACACACCTCGTCGGGTCAAAAATCCATGTCAAATCCAGGGGGTCCTTCCATATACACCTCTTCATCTATATCACCATGTAGGAAAACATTCTTTACATCAAGCTGATGTAGTGGCCAATCCAGATTCGCAGCTATAGAGAATAGAACTCGGATTGTGTCAGGCTTGGCAACTGGAGAGAAGGTTTCTGAATAATCCACCCTATATGTCTGAGTATATCCTTTTGCTACCAATCTTACTTTGAATCGTTCAATTGTACCATTTGCTTTCCTCTTGATTGTATACACCCATCTACATCCGACTCATCTTTTCCCTTGAGGTAACACACATTTCTCCCACGTCTCATTTTTCATCAAGGCATCCATCTCAACTTCCATAGCTTGTCGCCACTCAGGAATCTTCATCGCTTCTTTCTCACTACGGGGAATGTCCTCACTGTATACCACAGCATTAAAGGCTCGTGCAGACTCGGACATACTTCCTTGGACCAAATCAGCAATAGGATATCTCTAAGATCTAGAGGTGTGTTCGGGGGTAAACCTCTTTCGTGGGATGCCCCTGTTCACACGTTCAGGAAGGACATACTTGGGTGTCACAGGGGGTCAAGTGTTCTTATCGGAGTCTCCGTCAAGGAAGATACTTGAGGTGGTGCCGAAAGATCCAGTTGTACTCTATCGTTGTTGTGAACTGTGGGTAGTCTTCTTGACTCAATGACGGGTTCAGGTAGCTCTCGTGCGGGAGGCACAGAGTGGATGCAGGCAGGGATGGGACGGATGGTATAGTGATTGACGGGATGTTTGGCGTTGTCGTAGAATGTGGCAGGCTGCTGATGGAGGGATTTGTAAGCCAATCAAGAGAGTCATACTCAGTTCTAATCTCCCCCTGACCCCTTGGGTGGCGAAGTGATACATAGAAGTAATCTGTCTCAACAAAATCACAGTCCATAGTCACAAACATGTATCGGGTATGGGGGTTATAACACCTGTACCCCTTCTGAGATATCCCATACCCTAAAAAAATGCATTTCTCTGTGCAAGGGTCAAACTTTGATCTTTTCTCTTTTGGAATATGGACAAAAATTGTGCATCCAAAGACCCGAGGGGTCAGAGCTAATGGTGGACGAATCTGTGCTTGCTCAGCAAGGACCTGAATCGAAATGCGGAAGTCTAATATCTGTGTAGGCAAACGGTTAGATAAATAAACAGAAGTAGATACGGCTTCAGGCAAAAAACTTGAGGGAACCCTGGAATCAAACATAAGAGCTCTTGTCATTTCTAGGATAGACCGATTTTTTTGTTCCGCTAAGCCATTCTGTTGAAGAGTATAAGAACATGTTGTCTGATGTACTAACCCCTTCTCCAAGCAAAATTTTTTCATATATTGGTTCACGTACTCCCCTATTGTCAGAGCGAAGAATTTGGACTTGAGTATGGAATTGAATCAGGACCATTTGATAAAATTGAGCAAACTTATCATATGTCAGAGCGAAGAACAGCATTCTTCTTTGATTTCTGTAACCGCGAAATATCCGACAAATCATATGTAATTGTGTCAGTAGCCCCGTAATCAAAAATCCACTCAGTCCTTTTTTTCACTCCTTTCATAATATTTATCTTTCCTACGTCACAAATTTCCGTGGGCCTATTTTTAGGGCCACCCTACACAAAACTAAGATTAATTCTTGGCCCATTTACAGCACTGTCCAGCCCAGATTTTTGCAAAAAATTGACTGATTTTTGTGGCCTAATTCCACTGGTAAATTCATATTTTTTCGGCCCATTTTTGTTGCACGTAGTAAGCTCGAATTTCCCGTCAGAAAAGTATTTGGGCCCAAAAATAAGGTTCGGCACAGATTCAATATTCGAGGGACAGTAATGTAATTTCACTGACAAACACATTTTCATATCTGGGTCACTCCCAGATCGATCAACAGCTCCATTCTTATCGTTCGCTCCATCGTTCTCAGCGCGCTCTAGGTTGGCGATGGAGATATCGTCGCCCTGATGGTCGTTTTTCGACTGTTTTCCATCAGAAATTGCAGCAACCCCATCGCGTCGCTGGTTATTTTGCCTCTGTTCATTCTGGTACCTTGCTAATTTCCAGCATTCTTCCTTTGTGTGCCCTAGATTTCGGCAGTAGGTACACTTTATAATCGGTCGGCGGAATGATGAATTTGTCATATTTCGGCCTTTTGACTGCCAATGCATCGCCGATTTTCGATTTCGGTTACCTCCCATTTTCTGATTTTGATTTCCTCCATGCTGAATTACGAGACCTGCTCCGATGCCCAATGATGCTGGATTTGATCCGCTGGAGGCTGTTCCAGTCTGCAGTATGATCTGTGTCCGGGCAGCTTCTCGTTGAATCATTGCGTAAGTGACTTCGACTGAGGACAAGGGAATTTCCTTCAAGATATCCCTGATAGTGTGTCCATACTCGTGATTCAGACTGGTCAGGAAGGTGAATAAGCGATGTTCTTCGGTTACCTGGTTATATCGGTTCATATCAGTCATTGTTTCCATCGGATTGGGACGGCAATGATCGATTTCAAACCATAACGAACTACATAACCCATAGTAGTCTTCAATGGAAGATTGCCATTGGCTTAGTCGATCTGCTTTGGTAACCAGATCAAATATTTGAAGACTATCTTCACCAGCCGTGAAGGTCTTCTTCAGAACTTTCCATAGTTCATAAGTTGTAGGATAATGTGCATATTTCTGCACGAGTTGTCTTTCCATTGACTTCGTCATCCATTCGAACACTTGCGAATCTTTCTGCTTCCAAGCAAGATATCCCTCATCCTGTTCTTTGAGTGGTTTGATCTGTCCAGTGATATATCCGAGCCTACCTCTCCCTTCTATAGCCCTTTGCATTAGGCTAGACCAAAGGACATAATTGTGGTTATCTAATTTGATATCCACTACGACTGCATTCGGTTGTTGGACGTCTGACTCTGCGGAGGATGATGACAGATTCCGTGTTGCCATAAACTTGGCAAATTGCGCCATCAAGGAGCTGTTGAATTGGACGAGTTCCTCTTTGCCAGTCATAGTTGCTGGTTTTCTGTTTTCTGAGAGAATTGAGTTTTGGTTTGCTGTTTTGAGAGAAAAAACTTACTGGTTTTCTGTTTTCTGAAAGAACTGAATTCTGGTTTGTTGTTTTGAGAGAAAGAACCGATTTTGGGTAGATGAAGATGCAGGATTCAAGCCTGCTACGATACTATCTTGAAATTTGGATTGTATGAAAAACATATAAGAACAGTACCCAGGGATTTATGTGGTTCGGCGTAAGCCTACTCCACGGGAAGAATTCTTGCAGTTCTTTCTCTTTTTTTTTTCGTGTGTTTTCTTTCTTCTATTCGGTTACGTATATACAAAAGATTCAATCCCATGATTGATTCCAATCCCATGATTTTTGGTCAATCATGGAAGGTGATCCCTACATTCCAGGGATCACCATAAGTGGGGAAATAATTCGTGTAAATCCTTTCCCTAAGTGCTACTGCTTTCCTTAACACACGTATCATTTCACTAGAAATAAACATTCAACAATCGCATAAATACAACAACAAAGACATCATAGAACAGCTAATTTATTCTATGATCTTGAAGTTGAAAGAGCATACACGATTTTGAATGTGAAATTTATGTAACATCAAATATTCGTACTCATGACATACAATGGATCCAATTGCTGAACTGATTGGGGGTAACTGTACATATAGTTATACATGAGCAGAATCATACTTTATACTGGTCAACACAAAAACACGTGCACAATCAACATTTATATGAAAAATATTTGTACGTGTCTTCTTGACTACAATTAATTGAAGAGACATATTGGTGGTCACAAATAAGAGTCTTCATAACTCATGTCAACATAATGTTTAGCTACCAAAAAAAATAATGTTTAGGGAGAGATTTAGGTACGAAATCTTAGTTACTAAACAGGCTAGAATGATTAGGCCCTGTCGCGTTTGTGTCCAACAGGCGGATGGGTTAGTTTCCAAGCTTCTTCAAGGCCTTCAAGGTCATCCATTGCATTGATCCACCATTCGTGTTTTACCTATGTTAAGGAAGGAATTAATACAATGACATTTGGTTAGAAAATACTTAAACCAAGAGTTTTATTTAATAGCAATAGTTTGTGAGCCCTAATTACTTATCAAAAAAAAAAAGGTTGTGAGCCCTAATAGTGGAGACTTACTCCAGCCATTATCGGAAAGTCCTGGGCAGAGTCTGTAATCAGTTCACAGTTTTCGTTGAACATACACAATGTTAGTAGGTAGAGTGTTGCTACTCATACTACCTGTAAACCGAACGAGCATGCCGAATTGGCAAAAATAAGCACAGCAACGCACTCGTGTGTGTGTTGTGTGGGACCCATCTACATTTTCAAAGCTTCAGTTTGAAATTCGGTCGGAGTGTTTGTACGAACAGCATTAACCTAGTAGGTAATATGATCCCGTGTATAGTAAAAAGGTATGTACAGGAAGTTACCTGTAATAATGGTCGACAGTGGAATTGAATCAAGTGATAGCTTCAACGGGTTGTGTTCCTTTACATTTTGTTAGTTCAGTGATCTAGTACTAGTAGTAATGCAGTGCAGAATATGGGTTAATCGTAAATTTTAGTAATTGACAGAGTAGATGTTAACATGTGTGTGAAGGAAGACCTCAGTAGTCGCAATCTGTTCAAGGCGCAAATATGTCAACCATAACAATGCCGGATCAACAAAAGGAAATCCAACATCTGCCTCAAAATATCATACAATCTGATGTGCGGCTTCCCGAAGTAAATGTAACTCGACCAAATTAGTCTGAAAGGCACTACTTGGGTCGCATAGATATTACTTGTACAAATTGCCAAGACCTCCCTTGGATAAATGAAAGGTTGACATGTTCTTCAAAAAAGCCACTTATGGTGTCTACAAAGGAAAGTGAAGTTGTCATATTTAATGGAACCACCCTAAACACTATCTGAACTATTCATGGGGTATAACACTCAATATAGATCATTCAGAACCCATATTCGAGAATATATGCAGCTAATGCATTCACCAGTACTGGAACCTCAATCCAGCACATAATCTTACTGGAAAGTGCAACTATTCCCACGTCCATCAGAATTTTCCACAATTCTACAAGTAGGGAACTTATTTTAAAACATTCTTTTTGATACATGGGCTAGAATGATGTAAGTACTTGTGAATGCATTAGCTGCATTATACTCTCGAATATGGGTTCCAATGAATATGAGGAGATCAGAGCAGCTCCATTCTTGATGAAAGCGTTACTTTCAAATCAGTGCTTCTGGGCCATGGGGCACAAAGAAGAAGCTGAACATCCACGGCGATCTTTCAATAGAACTTCAGGAAATTGCTCTCTTTATTTTGTATAGACCAGAAGATAATGTTTACAACATCTTGTATGCAATTAAATACAACAATGTTTACAACTATGGTATGTTTGGTTGGAGAATCAGATCCTATAATCACTCTTCTGTTACTTCTTCAAATCGTGATTCACGCGTGAGTTTGAATGGGGATACTGAGATTTGGGAGCTGTTATATAGGTCACCAAGAACCCATACGAATTCGTCACGAAATCCTATGCGTTGCATGTTCAGTGGGGCCCTGGCTGGCCAACACCTTTTGGGGCGCCAGTGAGGTTGCGCCAGGTAAGCTTTCGTGAGGGAATCGTGAGTACCATTTCATACTCTATATCATTTCTGGAGATTTGGTCAACAACACTAATCTTTCCTCCCTCAAATTATGCACGGTTAATGCATAATTTGTGATGAACTATATATGTCAAGAGCAGGTCGTTTGGTTGGTAAACGCATCAGCAACTTGGCCATAGTTAAAAATATGTTGTATCAGAAGGCCAAGAGCCAGTGGCTTGGGTCACAATTGCACTCTCAGGCCACGGGTTCAAATTCCCTCAATGACATTACCTATAAAAAAAGGTCAAGAACCACCCTTTTACGAATGTTGTGATAGTCCAATTCTAAGTGCTTGCTCCGAGCATGAAAAACTGGATTGGTAGTAAGAAATAATGCACTAAGATTATCACATAAAGCCTCGTTTACTGCAGATTTAAACTTTTAAATGTGATTTTGATTTGGAGCGTTAAAGATATCAAAATCGGATGTAGTAAACAAATTTTCGAGTTTGATTTTGATTGAATGAGTTACGGTTTCGCGTGTTTACTTTGTAGTAGATTTAGGCTGATTGAACAGTTAAATGATAGTTAAATGTCCAAAATACCCCTAATTTCCAAACGACCGGTATCAACATTTCATTCCTTTCAACCAAAGTAAACAAAATATCAGATTAAAAACTGGACCAGATTAGACTTGTACCAGAAACTCGAAACCAATCTTCAAAACAACGTTCATAACTGGAGATTAACAACAGTATTCAAAACAACGTTCATAACTCGAAACACGTTAATAACTCGAAACCAGTATTCAAAAACAACAAGTTAATAACTCGAAACCAGTCTTCAAAACAAGATATCAGTCTTCAGAACCACCAGTTCCCAAAAAAACAACAAGTTAAGAACTTAAAGCTGATAAAAAACGAAATGTATGTTCATACACAAGATAAAACTGGTACACTTTGGTTTCGGAAATTGTATAGGTTGTTCTGCATTAAGTTTTTCGACCAGATGGCAGAGCCACTCCTCACGGATATCATTCTCAAGTATAATCCACATTTGACGGGCAGAGACATTATCCAAGAGGTATGTCACGATGGCAGACCGCGTCCATACGTTAAACTGCGTGTATGACCTCAAATTATCCATCAACCGCCTAGCAACATTCAATGGTGGGTCAACAGGAGAAGCATGGATAGTTTGAACATAAGTCTGGATCTTCGAGTAGCAGCGTGCTTTTTCATCCTCTATGAGCATTGATCGTTTACCTTTATTCCTACGGGCCCTAGGAACTGCTTCTGTAACCCCACCATCCTTGCTACCTCGTATGTCCTCTTCCTCATCAACAGTTTTGGACCCTTCCGTCTCACCAATGACTCCACCATCTCGTGCGTATCCACCAGTTGCCCTATCCTTCCCGAAGATCTCACACCAATCTTCATACAGCAGAAATGGTTTTCCCCTCAGTAATTTGTAATTCGGATTTGTCTACAACAGATAAATAAAACCATCAGACCAGATGCATAATGTAGATCGCAATCACAGAATGCAACTTGTTCACAGAAGTAGGATGCAATCACAGAATGCAGAAAGAATGCATTCTGAGAATGCATTCTACTTCTGCATTCTGTATTCAGAATGCATTCTGTGATCAGAATTCTTTCTGTAACCAGAATGCATTCTGCTTCTGCATTCTGCATTCTGTAATCAGACTGCGTTCTAATCACAAAATGCAGTCTGTAATCAGAATTTTAGAAATTGGCACAGAGAAACATAAGCATGCCACAACGCACAGAAGCATGCCACAATCACAGAAACATGACTAGGGAAATTGGCATTCACATAAGCATGAATTAAACAAGAAACAGAAGCATGCCACAACTCACAGGAGCATACCACAACTCACAGAAGCAGAATGCAACTTGTTCAGTAATGAATTACACACAAACAGAATGCAACTTGTTGTTTCACATGACTATATTAAACCACAATCACAGAAGCATGTAATGTACAATCACAGAAGCATATAATGCACAATCACAGAAGTATATAATGCACAATCAAAGAAGTATATAATGCGCAATCATAGAAGTATATCTTACCCTAACAATACCAGCCCACGTTGTTTCATCTTCAACCTCAACTTGATGATTTGTCGGGTCCACAGATATCACGCTCATGGCCATGAAATCAGATAGCAGATCATATGTCTTCTTCCACACATGAAGTTTGGATTTCACGTGTGGCACAACACGAATAGTGCTCCCTCTTACCTTCATGGAAATCTTCTCAGCACATGACACAAGGAATCCAGGTTTGAACCCTCCTTGGCTACGCATTCATTCTTTCACCAGTTCTTTCGTGGCATCAAGCAATGCTTGCTCTTTTGATTGGAGCCACGCATTCCTCCTCTCTTTTTTCTCGACTCTCCTACTACCTCCGTCCTCACTTGCGCTGGTTATTTTGTGTCTTGGAGCTTTGGTAGGACTTTCCCCCTGTTGCTCCTTTACGTCCTCAAAATGGTCCTTATTTGTTGCCCTGTATTCAGCCCTTACATCCAACGGGTCCTCATTTACTGCTTCTGAATTCGATCTTGGGCGCCTGCCCAGCACGTATGGTGAATCCACTCCCACGTCAGTAAGTGAACTTTGGCAAACATCCATCGGAGCTGGTATTTCGCCAGGTGATTTTTTGGGTGCAGTAACTTTGGCTTTCTCCCTTGGTATTTTGTAGCAGTTTTTTCTCATCTACAAGTAAGAACAGGAATGTTCGTCAACAATTGGATGCTGAGATCCAAAAAAATAGATACAAATCCAAACAAAGACTAGGGTTCATACAAACAAACCATTTCAAACAGAAATAAATCCAAACAAACCATTTCCAACCGAAGAAAATTGACGAAGACACAATACAACAAAAACAGAAACAAATTGACCTAGACTAGGGTTCATACAGACCATAAAAAACACAAAAATCGTCGAGACTAGGGTTTACATAAATAGAAACAAATTGAATGTAAATTTACTAGACTAGGGCTCATAAATTTACCGTAAATTTACCTCACGTAGGTTTAATCCTTCAGGAAAACAAAGGTTGAATTCGTTGGATTATTCACGGGTTGAATTCACAAAGGTTCAATTCGCGGTAGGGTTCTTGACGAAGGGGAGGATGTGTCATCAATTTAGAAGGAGAAACACGAAAGGGTCAATTTCGAAGGAGAAAGAAGACGAACAGAGAGAAATGAAGGAGAAATGAAGATGAAAGGATGTTTACGCATAGGTAGAAGGGTGGTTTCATCATTTACAGCAAACGAAATTTCATAACGCTCCTAAACAAACCAATTTCGAGGGATTATTTTAGCACTCCAAATCAAATTCGGGAGGTTTGATCAATTTTAGCGCTACGAATCAAAATCTAAGTAAATAAATTTTGACTTTGATTACGGTAGTTATGAAAGGCGATAACTACCGTAATCAAATACTAATTTATGCAGTAAACGGGCCCTAATAATGTAGAAGGTTGTGGCAGCACAATCTAGAGATCACGTAAGATGGATGTCAACCAAGTAATTTCCGTAGTGACCTGAGCTAAAGCTAGATATTCTGACTCAGAGCTGATCGATACTGTCGGCTGTTTTGTGGAGCACCAAGAAATTAAGTTGCTTCCAAGATACGTGCAGTAGCTAGTAGTGGCATGATGGGTAAGAGAACAACCAGGACAATCAACATCAGACAATCCATATAGATTTAAGTACTATGAGCTAGAATGTGAAAACCATGATTAACAGTCCCCTTAACATAGTGAAGTATACGACGGACCAAGGAGAGGTGAGCAGTTGTTGGGGATTGCATGGATTGCGAAACGTAATTCACATTATAGGAAAGATTAGGGCAAGTCATGGTCAAATAATGTAAGCCACAAACAATGGATCGAAAGGGAGATTTTTTCCCATTCTAGGCCTTAGATAGACCTGCACATAAACTCAATTTATTTGGCCTAGCAAGAAATTTAATTTCGGGACCAAAGGGCTTTAAAATTGGCCTAGAACTCGCAATTTTGACCAAATCCGTCCCACAATCCTGCTCAAGCCCAGATGTATATATAAAATCACAATCTCCGACACAACCATCAGGAAAATATTTTGCAGAACTCGTAATTGAAGGGCATTTTTGTAACTTCACACTTGAATGTGGTCCTCTATTTATACCTGGGCCACGGGTCATTTTGTCAAGTTCATGTAATCAGGTCTCAATCGTTTCGATTCGAATCCTGTCTCCAACATCGTGATTCTGTCCATGATCGAGATTTTCCATTCTAACTTCTTCTGGGCAATTCGCCTCTGGTGGATCGTGGCCGCCGTCAGAGATGGCAGCTCGGCCACCCCGCTAACCGAAATTTGTCCATCCACCACTTTTACCACCGTAATTTGACCAAGGGTAACCTTTCATTTTGTAGCAGTCTTTCTGCCAATGTCTCATGGTTTGGTAGTAATCGCAAAATAGACGTTGGGGTGATGAATTGCCTATCTGGACAGTATTTTTTGATCGACGTTCCCATGGCTGCATCACTATCGGGTGTGATACGTCATCGCTCGATTTAGGATTTCGGTGGCTATCCACTCTAGGTTCCTAGATTGCTTATCGAGTACCAATGCTGCCTAAAGATGCGGTGTTTGACCACCTGACGCTCCGCTGGATGATGAATTCCATATCTCACTATGAGCAGCTTCTCATTGGACTGTTGCATATGCAACGTCTACGGATGGAAGCGGTGATTTCTTGAAAATGTCCCTAGTAATGGCCTCATATTCTGTATTTAAGCCAATAGAAACTTAAACAATCGATGTTCAATTTGATGCTGGTTGTATTCATTGGTATCATTAACGCACTTCATGGGATACAGCCGTTGTCGGTCAATTTCAGTCCACAGTGAATTGCATAGTGAATAGTATTCTTCTACTTGCACGGTCCATTGCACAATTTGGTTTACCTTCATTACCAGATCATAAATGTGGAGGGAATCCTTGCCTGACTTGAAGGTTTGGGCAAGGATCTTCCACAATTCGTAAGAGTTGGGATAATGTATAAATTGGTTTACCAGTCTTCTTTCAACTGATCTAGTGATCCAATTGAACTCTTGTGTGTCCTGTTGCCTTCATGCCTTATACTGTGGGTCAATTTTTGCCGGTTCTTTGGCATCACCGGTGATGAATTCCAGACGACCCTTTCCAATAATGGTCAACTACATCATCCTGGCCCATAACACATAGTTGTTGTTGTCCAATTTCAAGTCGATGATGACTGATGCATCGTCATTCTCAGGTTTGATTGCATCTGGCTGAGATTGTTGCGGTACATTCTGAGTTTGCATGAACTGTGCAAATCGTTGAGATATATACTTATCAATTTTGGATTTGGATGGTGATTTCACCGGATATCTACCCAGCCATCATGACTCACGGTTTGGCAATTCACTCGGTAGATGACAAAACAGGATCTAATCCTTGCTCCGATACCATGTAAAGATGAAGAGTTTTGGAAAAGTTTTCCTTGTGTTTTTGTTATTCACATTTTTTGGTTACATATAGCCAAGAGTCATGATCTATCTCCTCAATTCTACAAATCTCGGGATTACTAATAAGAGAGATTTATTAATATCCTTACCTTATTTACATATAACTATCTTTCAACAAAAGGTTCTTATGAATGCCATTATACGACACCCCCTTGGGCACCTCCAAAGCACCCCTGCTGACATGGTAGAGGTGCTTTCAACGAAAATTAAAATTTTTGTTCCCTAGCTAGGTTTGAACCTTGCTCTGCAGCCTTTTCATTCGTCTCCCGCACGCATCCCAAACCACTACCAACTCACCTACATCACATCTTTGTTATTATTGTACACAAATAATATATAACTAACATAAAATCCTAAAACATAGAAAATATAAATACAAAACATATCTATTAACCCTAAAAACTTAATATTACGGCGGCTTCGCCGCCGTAAAAATCTAAAACCCTATCCTATAAACCCTAAGGGCTAAATGATATAAATTCTAAAAAACCAAAAACTCTAAACTTAATAATACGGTAACTTCACCGCCGTAAAAATCTAAAACTCTATCCTATAAATCCTAAGAGCTAAATTTTATAAACTATAAGCTATATATGTCATTTTTATAAATTGTATAAACTAAATTAAAAATTAAATTTATTTTATAAATTATTATTAATTATTTAAAAGAAATAACAATTTACAAAAAAAATGGTAAATAGTCTGAAACACCCTCTGCCACATCTGCCTCTTCTGGGTTCTTATATTGTTTTCTTTTTTTTGTTGTTGAAGTGGACATACATCTACGGTCACGGCCTTATCTTTTAATGCCACTGGAGAGAAGTTGGTTTCTTGTATGTGTGCAAACAAATCCGTACCATTTAATATGTTTCCCTCGATTAAGGTATGGAACTGCATTCGTGAGAATGCATTCTGGAGATGGAACTAATCAATTTCTGAAGACGCTTCTTTTTATTCTGAGTCTGAAAAGAATGGAAAACGTATTTATTTGAATAGATGAACAACCATTTGCCTTACTGGACTTTGATTATAAACTGGATCTGGATTTGTTGATACACAGATGAATGAGAAGAAACATAGCTTCAAGAACCAGCTTCAATTCACATTTCTCTATCTCATTTTTACATCCACATGTACAAATGTATATATATACACAAACGAATTAATTACATCCGCAACGGACTAATGGGCCTAGACTATGCACAAATGAGTTAATGAGAATGGGCTAGGTTATTGGACCATTCTCAATACTCCCCCTACAAGATGGAAGGCTGGGAGAAAGGCTCAGACCCATCTTGGACAGCAATCTAGCAAAAACAGGAGCAGGCAATTGCTTGGTAAATAAATAAGCAATCTGATGAGCTGATGGAATTTACAATGGATGAATAAATCCACGGATATACTCATCTCGGATCAAATGACAATCAAGCTCAATATGCTTTGTTCGCTCATGAAAAACCGGATTAGCAATGAGGTACATTGCTGCATTATTATCACAGTGCAAGGGAATTGGTGTGGTTATTTGTACCTGCAGATCTTGAAGAATGTAACTGATCCACTTCAATTCACAAACAGTAGACGCAAGACTCTGGTATTCAGCTTCGGCTGAAGAACGAGAAATAGTGGTCTGCTTTTTTGTTTTCCAAGAAATACTGGAACCAAGTTGAATGAAATATTTAGTTAGTGATCGACGGGAATCTGGACATGAACCCCAGGTTGTGTCTGCATAAGCAATCAACTTCATATCATTGACTTTAGAGAAGAGGATGAGTGTTGTACAACCACTAAGGTAATTAACTGTGTGAAGTGCAGCTTGCCAATGAGATTTCCACGGGGTTTGCATATACTGACGCAATTGCTGAACAAGATAACTCAAGTCTGGGCGTGTAAAACTCAAGTATAGAAGACGACCAAGCAAACTGCGATATAATGTAGGATCGGAAAATATATCTGTTTCATCGACTGCAGACAGCTTCAAACCTGGGGGAAGAGGAGTACTAGTAGCATGACAATCCTCCAAGCCACAATCTTGTATGATATCAATAATGTATTTCTTCTGGCGGACATATAACCCTGAAGAAGAGTGCAGTAGCTCCAATTCCAGGTAGTAGTTGATAGAACCCAATTCTTGGATAAATGACTGATCCAGGAAAGATTGCACGTGATGTAGCTCATGAACATCACTACCAGTATGAAGAATGTCATCTACGTACACCAATAAGGCGATAAAAGATTTTGCAGATTGTTTGAGAAATAAGCAGTGGTCATGGATGCACTGCACAAAGCCATAGGCTAACAGGCTGGAGGTAAGTTCTCAGTTCCAGACCCTCGAAGATTGCTTTAATTCATAGATTGAGTGTTGGAGCAAACCTACTTGGCCCATAGAAGCTGATGTATAACCATGGGGAAGTTGCATATAGATCTCCTCATCAGGTTTTCTATGTAGGAAAATGCTATTAATGTCTAGCTGTAATATATTCCAACCTCTTGCAACAGCAACGACAAGCAAGATTTGAACAGTAGTATATTTTGCTACCAGCGCAAAACTTTTAGAATAATGCAGACCCTCAACTTGACTATAACCATTGGCCACGAGCGTTGCTTTATAGCGTGAAACTGAGCCATCAGGATTATGTTTCAATTTGAAAACTCACTTACAGCCGACTAACTGTTTCCCAGGTGGTAGTTCTGTGATGATCCAAGTATGATTGTTTTCTAGAGCTGTTATTTTTGTTTGCATGGCTGCACCCATTCTGCGTGTTTAGATGCCTCTTTGTATGTTCTAGGTTCGAGGGGTACAATTGCATTGAGTAAACACTCAGCAGTAGGGGCAAGTGTTGTTGGATGTGCGAGAGTAGCCATATCATAATCTGACTGCCATTTGGGTGGCTGAGGAATGCGGGTGCTTTTCAGCAGGGCAGGAGGACTAGCAGCATAAGTTGGATTAGTAGCATTTGTACTGGAAGAGAGATCATCAGGATATGTATAGGAAGAAGATGGGTCAGTAGTATTGGAAGGAAGGCAAGCAGCTATATCAGGAGGTGGAGGTGGCATTTCTGAAAGAATATTAGCTTGGCTTTGGGCTTGTGAGTCAGCTGATTGAGTAGGCTCATATGTGGGAATTTTCGGCAGAACAAGGGTCAAGGAATCAAAAGGGATGGATGAAGGAATAGCTTGATCATTTTTGTATGGAAATATAGACTAATAAAAATGCACATCTCTTGTCAGTGCCACTTGCTTACGTTCCAAATCATAGACTCGATAGGCCTTGGTGGTGCCAGGATAACCAATGAAGACTACTTTGTGGGCTCGTGGGTCGATTTTCTATTTATGCAGAGAGGTGTTGGCATAATAGCAGAGACAACCAAATGTGCAGAGCCCCTGCAGATCAACTGATCTCCCAAATAGAATCTGATGCGGGCTGGACCAATTCAGAACTATAGAAGGTAGCCTATTGATCAGGTATGCTGCAGTTAAAACAGCATCACCCCAGAAAATGGATGGGAGTGAACTACGGAACATCAGGGCTCTGGAGACTTCAAGTAGGTGGTTTGCTCAACGACAGCATTCTGTTTTGGTGTATAGAAAACAACAATATGGTTTGCCTTGATTTATGACATGCATCGCAAGGTAAGACAGAAACATTTTTCATGTTGGCAGAACATTGTTTGGATAATACAAAAGATGAAGGATGCCCTAAACGAGCATGCCACACAGTGGCTTGTGAAGTACGCTACAAAACATTTACATCAAACGTTCTAGGAGTAGCTAAGATTAGTTACAAGCAAGAGGCACTTGAGCAAAAGGTGGGAGCTCACTATTGGGAGGCACTTAAACTAGAGTTGAAGGATCCAAAAGGTCAAGTCCCCTAAACTCTTTACCCACAACAAGAACCCGTCTAAAGTCCAGGTCCTATAGATGGCAAAATTTAGGATAGAATGTAAAGAATAACTTGGATGATTGACTAAGTTTTGAGACAGATAGAAGACTGAAACGAAAAGTTGGTCTATGAAGGACATTATTCAGGATTATATCTAGAGTGAGAAAGCAGGTGCCTAAGTTTTTAACATGAGCCAGGGTACCATTTGCCTGCCTGACCACCATAGACTGCTTCATAGCAGACCATTTATGTAAAAAGTTCAAGTCATGGCATATATGCGTGGATGCTCCAGTATTTATGATCCAGACATGTGAAGCGATTAAAGGACCGATAGTAAGAGCATGGTTATAGATTTTACCAGTATATTGATGGTCCATTGCAGTGTCTATTTTGTTGAGGGAGAGATTCTGGAGTGTTTCATTCAGCTTCTTGATTTCCTGCATCATATATTCTTGTATCCCAGGAGTATCAGATGCTGTCTGTTCAAGTTCAATGGGTGTGGAGTCATATGTTGCTGCATTGGCGAATCGCACCCCTCTTCCACGCCTTTGCTGATCATGAGTCCGATAACAATTTGCAATAGAGTGACCTGGAACCTTGCAGTGTGTACATGTTTTCAAACGATAACAGTCTCCAACTGAATGCCCAAGACAACCACAATTCTCATACGTGATCTCATTTCTACGTCTTTGCATGCACATTCTCCCTCTTCCTGCCAAGGGGGCCTCATCCATCTCTGTCCAAAACCGAATGCAGGGGTTCTTGGCTTATAGTTCTCCATCACCTTAGTGAGAAGTGCCCCATGATCTTGGAG
>JAOYMZ010017777.1:0-19109 GCA_025802335.1 Pinguicula primuliflora
AGGTACAGGCACTAGATAGACACTCACGGAAGGGAGGCACACACTCACATCGGATGTAAAAGAGGCAAGTCGGGTGCCGTACTCTTTTTCCTCCTCCGAATTTCTCTCTTACCCCGGAGGTTTACCGGAAGAGGTTTTGAGGAGGCGGGACGATTTACTCTCTTCACATAGTTGAGTTCGGACGAGTAGGAGTTACCCTTGTAAGTCCGAATGTATAAGTTTTAGGAGGGTTTAGGGTAGAACTTTATCTTAGGCTGATGCACGCAGTAGGTTCAGAAGTACTAAGTCCATAAACTTAGATGGAACAAAACCGACCTCGCATTACCACTGGCTAAATGCGGAATTCTGAGGTATCGCACCGGCTTTCGGATGAGATCATACGCGAAGAAGAGAAAGTTACGATTAGAAACTTTCAAATAGGTGCACTGATGTAAACTAAACTTCTGTATCTCAAACTGCTTAAAGTAATGAAATTATTTTTTTTGGGGAAAAAAAAGAAATTAATAGTAAAATTTCTTGCACTACAAAAATGTAGTCATTCTAACATCTAGAGACAATTTTCAGACTACGTGACAAAAATTGATACTTTAAATACAATTTGTTAGGATTTATTCTTTAACAACAAAGCAATCACAAATAAAAACTATTGACATGTTTTGAAGTCGTCTTGAGAATGTGATGTCGGAACTGGTAAAATATTTAAAATTTGATGACCAAAAGTGGAAAAAAATTGCATACTTATTCGTAAGTGTAGTTTTATCATTATTTTCGGTTCTTCTATAGTATTATTAGTCATCTTTTGCTATAACTTATTTTTTTCTACTATGATTACAATACAAAGTAGTTAATCTCGTGCATTATATTTTTTTCCTTTTTCATATAGTATCATATGTTATTTAAATATTATCAATTATTTTTATATTTATATATATATGAAATATAGGATCATGCCCCTTTAAAATTTTCTGGATCTGCCATTGCTTACACATCAAAAGTAGTGCAAAAGTGATGCTAAATAAATGTGCTCTATATCATTTCACGCCATGCGAACCTAGTTTAGGTCGGCCATTTTTTTGCCACAGTGTCTGGCCAAATTTTGTAATTTGACACCACGCGTGCTTTTGAAAACCGGTAGAAACTCTCGGCCTTTCAAAAAGCGGGAGTTAGTAATCCCCCTCTTTGGTAAAGTTGGCATTATTAATGGCACTAATGACGGTAGTTAGAAACTACCGCCCTCCCAAAGAGCGGGATTGTTTACATCCACTGTTTGGGAGGGCGATGCCTCTCTTCTTATAATCCAGTCACCTCTCAACTTTCTCATTCATTTGCGCACCCTAATTTCGGCACCAAAAAGTGGTCTCAACTCGTTTTGATCTAAATATCGACTCAGAGTATCTTTCAAGCCCTGATTTTGAGGATATGGGTGAGATTGTAAAAGATTCTGAAAATGAAAAAGATGTTTTATGGATAGATGATAATAATTTCCCCAGTGTTTGGACCGGACTCTACTCATATCTAAATGACCTAGCAAACATGTCTGTTGAGGATGAAGCTGAGGTTCAGCAAGTTATAAATTCTAAAGATGAAGAAAAGGAGGACGATAGTGAGACTATTAAAGATGAAGAAGATGAGAAAGAACAGCCAATAAGGAAGAATAGAAGAAATAGAAGATTAATGTAATACTATTAACACTTTGTTTACCTACCAAACACTCAATTTTTCAATAAAAATTTTATTAAAAAAAGGCCTACACGTTACTACATTCAAGTACAATTTATCAAACAAACAACTCGGCTGCTGGCTTCATTGTCGGCATGGTGTTGATATCAATGCCTCAGGATTTTTTCCAAATCTCCTCTGTCCACTCTACAGTGCGAAACCGCATTCTATGTAGATGCCAAACACAATCTCGAACCTTGGCCGCCTTAAGGTAAGAGTTGTGCTGTAGTGTCGCTGCCCATAGCTTTCTCATTGGATTCAGAGCGTATCTTGCCAGAAAGACTACCGACGCTACCCACTTTGACGGCGGAAACTTGAGCGTCTCGTATGAGGCCAACGCTATCTTCGAGAGGAGGAACAATATATTCTCATGTTCCATCGTCACAGTCGTGATTGCCTTACCTCCCATTGCAGCGCGGAGGTATATGACGAGGAAGTAGTGAGACGTTTGCAACTTGAGGTTTAATCCTACAATACGTAAAACCTCTCATTCCATACGAATAAAATCTTGCATTGTGATTGCATCATCAATCAGGCCCAAAAAATGTTAAATCTCAACGGCTCATCCTCCTCATCGTTCTTGTTTGCCAGTATCAAACAAGTGAGCCCAACCTGTGTGAACATCAGTTTGTCGATATCATTTTCCAATAAATAACAGTCTAGATAACCAATCACCAAGTATAACGTCTCTCACTTAATTCTAATTGATTCGCTTTGACCGACAAGCCAATCAACGCAAGTATCACATGTCGTTTTGCGTTGTGTTGCTTTTCCATCTTGTTGTTAGAGTCGAATTCTGTAATTACCGGCTGGAGAGTCTGGAATTGAAGGTATTGATGAAGAACTCTCCATGGATGCGGCAATCTTTTTTCTTGGTGCCGGAATTAGGATGGAGAATGAATGGGGAAGAACGAAGGTGGCCGAAGCTAAAAAAGAGAGGTATTGTCATCTCAAAAGAGTGGGCATAAAAATCCCACTCTTTGGGAGGGCAGTAGTTTCTAATTACTAAAGCTGCCCAACCGGTTTTCGGGTCCGTGTATTGCCATACCCGAAAAATTGGATAGTAAAAATTACTACCCGTGCCCGGGTACCTGGTACGGGTAATACCCGATTTGATTTTTTTTAATTTTTACTCTAAAATCAATGCTTTTTTCCGGGTTTCGTGTACCCAAAACCCGAAAAAAGCGTTGATTTTCGGGTGAAAAGGTCGGGTCGGTTTTGGGTTTCGGGTCTGAGTAACCTGAACGCCTAAACATGTTACCCGGACCCATTTTTCAGGTCCTGATATTTGTACGGGTACCGGGTCGGGTCCGGGTAACCCGATACACACGGATAATTTGGACAACCCTACTAACTACTATCATTGAGGCCATTAATGACACCCGCTTTACCAAGAGTGGTTTAGGGTTTCTACCAGTTTTTTAGAAGGCCGGGAGTTTCTACCAGTTTTTTGAAGTGTGGGCGGCGTCAAATTAATAAATTCAGCGTGACATTGTAGCACACAAAAAATTGCCATTTAGGTCGGTCGGTCGGTCGGTCCTGACCCGATCCTGCATAATCTTTGGACCCAAACCTAAAACTAGTTACCCAAAACTCCTTGGTTTTCAGATTTTGGAAAAAAATATCTTTGGTTCGGGTTCCTATTTTTTTTATAACGTATAGGAACCCCACACCGAGGTAGGTAAATCAATGTTTTTGAGAATAATAAAACCCATGACCTTTCATGTTCGGGTTCTTATTAGATAATATGCATTATGTTTCGTGTGTATGGTTACTTCGTTAGAAGTTTTGTGTATTATGTATTGAAGCATCCTTGATGCATTATGGTTTATTGTGAATGATGGCATGGTAGATGATATTGTTGAAGCAAATGATAGGATTTCTTGTCATTGATAATTTTGCCGAATTTAGGGTTCTTGAGCGCTGAATTTTTCCCAAAAGCGGTGATTTAATCGATTGTGAAATCATGTAACATTGGTCAACTTGAAAAGTAATAGTTCACTAAAGAATGCTATATAAGGCACCCATCCGCCCCAGCACGTGCAAATGCAGCAACCATCCTTCATTCTTTAGGAGGAATACTATAAGACATCCAGATTTGGCGCACACAAAACATACTCATGCCTTATGAGCACACACACCAATATTGGTATGTGTATCTGCATGTGTATTGGTTGTGTTTTAGGTGCCAAATGTTGGTGCTTTATAGCATTTCACGTGGAGTGAATGCGACCTACCCAGAGAACTGCGCAGTACAATTGATTCGAAGGTGCGGAATTGGAGATTGGATAGTATTGTTTTTATGCAGGATATAAGACCTACGGGGATACAATCTCGTCCCGACAACCCTCTAGCTAATCTACAAGCGAGTTTCACTCCCAGGCAAGGACACAATCTGAATTCAGCAGATGTCACACGTTTTCTCAGCTTCAGACCACCCTGATCAGGAGCAGCTTGCTTTAAGTTTGTGTTCTCGGCTACTTAGCTTCTTCTGTACTTAAAAAAACAATGTAGGATTGAGTGACCAGTTTTCAATTAGTCAAAAAAGTTATTGAAAATGGACCTCAATCCTATCTTTTTTTTAAACCTCATTGTTCGTGAAACTAAATTCATTGATCTGAGTTTTTAATTGTGTGTGCACTAAACAAGTTGGTAAGCCTGTTTTACCACTTCTAAAAATTATAATTAGATTATAAGAATTTTTTTTAAAAAAGGAGTGTTTTGCGTAGTAAAAGTACTACAACTTGTTCTAATTTTTAGAACCTCTATCTTCTAAAAATTAAGCATGTCATGGCATGCTTTTCTTTCCTTCTAAAAATTAGAATGACAATTTTGAAATTATATCAAACATGTAAACTATATAAAAGACAAAATTACCCTTATTACCATCCTTAATTAGTTAAATGAAGATTATTTTGGTAATCTATTATTAGTTTTATAATATATAATTAAAATTAAACATTAAATAAATATTTTTTAAGAACTTGCACAAAACACTACACGTTTTAAAAATAAGAACAAGTATAAGAAGAAGTAGTAGAAAAAGTACAAAAAGTAGCATAAGAACCTGTTAGAAAATTGGTCCAGACCCAATCCTGGCTTAGGCCTCGTATGCGCAGGTGCGCGTGTGTGGGCTAATATAATTAGGAAGATGTGCAACCCTCATTAAAATCATAAGCATATGGTGATTGATTATAGCCCATAATCCTATTTATATTAGTGAATTTAATTTGTTGCAATCGGTATAAGACAAATTCCAACACTTCCCCTCAAGTCCAACTAGGTAAATCCTATTGGACTTGGACAAGGACATTGATAATGCCCACTTGGCCAATTCCCATTCTGGGATCAATACTTGGAATTTTCCCGGAAATAATTACGAGGACCTCGGAAGCACTCATCAAGGCCTCCTGAAACAATGCCCAAATTGGGGCAAACTTTCCATGGGCCCAACTCACTCCGAACTTTCCCGAAAACACTCTCGGGCCACAGATCGCCCGCTCCGATACCATGTTAGAAAACTGACCCAGCCCTAATTCTGGCTCGGGCCTCGTGTGCGCAGGTGCGCGTATGTGGGCTAATATAATTAGGATTGTGGGCTACGATCAATCACAATAAGCTTATGGTTTTAATGAGGGTTGCCCACCTTCCTAATTATATTAGCTCACACACGGCACATGCGCACACTAGGCCCGAGCTCAGAGAGAGACGAGTCCATTTTCTAATAGAATCATTGCGCCAATAGCGAAACTAGACTCATATTTGATCCCAGGCTAAATTTTTTTTTGTTGGGATAGGCCTAATTCGAGTCTATTATCTTCTTAGAAAACTCAAAATCGAGCCCGGACTGTAGTACGGGCCCGCCACCCCCTAATTCCGCCCTTGATTGCGCAAAACATGATTTAATACTTACATGAGTGGGCCACACATATACTGAGTGTGTATTTTTTGTGTATTCGAGATATATGTGTGCAGAAATTCGTGGTATGTATCATCACCCGGCATGAATAGAAGAACATAAAACTTTGTTACTATATGTAGTTTTTTTTGGGGGTAGGTTGTTACTACATGGTGAACTCTGTGGGTTGATCAAATCAAGAAAAAGCATATATTTTGTGATGAATTATTTGGTTTTGTTTTCACGGTATTTGTCTGTGGCACACGGCATTCATTCGTTTAGTGGCAGGACGGCTCCTCCCCCCAAACTCCCCAAACACAAATCAATCCAGAGTAATGAAAAATCAAAAACCTAACCCAGCCGAACGGATCTGGCCATCTGGGGGGCCATGCCAACTACCAAATTGCCGGATGAATTAAATTCCCTGGATCTTCCTTAATTTTCTGAGTCGGTTTGTCTTCTACCTCTCATTGTTCCTGAAGAAGCGAAGAAGAAGAAGAGATGACTTCGTACCTGTCCAAGTTCAAGTCTTTGACTTCGTTTTCATCTTTCTCTGGAGATGGCGTCGAAGAAGTCCACAAATCGGAGAATACAGAGGAAATTGAGTGCAGCAAGATCGGAATCACAAGGGCTCTTGTCCAAGCACAGGATCCAGCTGCAAAGGTCAATGCCCCAAGTCGAAATACCATTTTTTTACCTGCCGCTCTATGTATACTTCTGCTTCACTATTCTATGTGTGGAGCGTTTAAGCAAGTGAAGAAGAATTAGTCAAGTAGATGCATGGAACCATGTCTGTTTTTTTTTTCATTCTGATGTTGTAGATAAAGCACTTGAAACTGCTTAATGACCAAGATCACTAAAAAAATTGTGGGTTTGCTTTTTGCAGGCCGCCTTTACAAATTATTGTATCTACTTGTACCAAACTTTGAGACACTTCTCTACACTCTTTATGTGTCAACCATCACAACCACACATTAAAAAATGAGTGTGGTAGTGTGTGTGGTTGTGATGGGTGGCATATAAGGAGTTTATGAAGTGTGTTAAAGTCGAGGGTACAGCTAACATTGCTCTTTACGAAAACTTAGTTGTTGCTTCTTTAAAAGCATATTTGGCAGGTCAATAATAGAGGCCTAGTAGGGGTAGGAGTAGAATTCACTCCTTTAACATTCAAAAAATGAACTTTTGTTTATTTTCCCTTCTGTAGTTTTTTCTATAACATAGGGACCGTACCACGGCAGCTAAACCCAACGTCCTACTGTAATAGCCTGCAAACTACGATAGGGAGGTAAGTCGCATTTGGCAAGCCATAGCCCATATGTGACAGGCTCATGTGGCTGATAGGATTAGAACCTATGTGCAATTGTCACTCCTAGAACCACTAGCCCAATCCCTCATTCACTTTTCCCTTCTGTGGTTTACTTTCACTTATAGAGATTGTTGTACACAAAGCGATGATATGGTTAATTGCCTCATTCTGCTCAAACCCAAAAGCAGTCATGTGTAGAGCTTACTATTTACATTGAGGAACTCATGCATGTGTGGTTGCTTGCAGGATGTGGATGATTTGATGATTCGCAGATTTCTGCGAGCTCGTGATCTGGATGTCGAAAAGGCCTCAGCTATGCTGCTCAAGTATCTGAAATGGAGGAAGGAGTTTGTTCCCAGGGGCTTCATATCTCCAGATGAAATTTCTAACGATATTGCAGATAACAAGATGTTTATGCAAGGACAGGACAAGACTGGGCGCCCCATTGTAGTTGCCTTTGCTCACCGGCATAAACCAACAACTAACGTAGAAGAGTTCAAACGTGATAGTCTTCATCCCTCAATGGTACCTGATTCTTCTTTTGTTGCTGCTCATGCTTACTCTGGTTTTCCTTCATTGAAGGTTATGTGGCTTTCTGCCTCGACAAAATTTGTGCAAGGTATGAATTTCATTCTTGACTACTAAATTCTCGATATAGGCTCCCATTTCACTAAGTTGTTGTTTCAGAATGGAGAATGGACATGAGAAGTTCATCGCCATCGGAGATCTGAAAGGATGGGGTTATGCAGACTGTGACATTCGTGGATATCTTGCTGCTCTATCCGTTTTGCAAGTATGAAGAGGCCTGTTCATAAGTTGGAATACTGATAAATTCATCTACTGCATCTTATCTGATTGATGGATGAGCTTTTCAGGATTGCTACCCTGAGAGACTGGGGAAGCTGCTGATGGTGAATGTTCCATATGTTTTCATGGCAGCCTGGAAAATAGTGTACCCTTTTGTAGACAAAAACACCAAGAGAAAGGTAAATCATCTCTCTTTGTATAGTAAAAAACGAGAAGGTGGCCCTCTAGTCCACTTAGGTTCGCCCTGCGCGAATGTGCCGCTCCTGCTTAGAGGCACCTAAGCGGGCACCTAGGTGCTAGGCCGACACTTACCGCCGACTAGCCCAGCACTTTCTCGAACGCGGGTAAAAACCCATCAGAATTCACTGGTCAACTCTTAATTCTAGAGCTTTTCTAACAGAGTCTGTTAATGTGCGTTCTCTTCTGCTGTGCAGATCATTTTTGTAGAGGACAAAAAACTGCAATCAACACTGCTCCAAGATATCGACGAGAGCCAACTCCCGGATATATATGGAGGCAAAGCAAAGCTGGTTCCTATTCAAGACTGCTAACAAGTAAAGATTGACATTCGTAAAGTTATTAGAAGGTTGTAAGATATCACAGCACAACACCGGCTATTCTACACACCTGTATCCGAATATCCAAGTTGTACTCAAAAGTTCTATATGATTTTTACATATAAAGATTCATCTACTCAAAAAACAGGCTGCTTCTATTTTCAGAATGCACCCATACAATATTATCCCCGGTAAAGGCATCATCACCCCCTCCCCCACCCTCACATCTCATCATTCCCGTTAGAAATTATATAGTGGCGCAGGATCCGGTGACATGATTTTATACTGTATTTTCAATTCCAGTCATTATGATTGCCCGTTAACGGAATTGGGTACATCGTTAGAAAGCTTATACATAAAAGATCATACGTTCAAGTTTTGGTGATATTCCGACGACTTCCGGAACTAAACATGGGGCTTATGATCTTCTATGCATAAACTTTCTAACGATGTGTCCAATTCTGTCATCGGGCAATCCTAATGGCCGGAATTAAAAATGCATATATAAAATCATATCACCGGATCCTGCCTCTTATATAGTTGTGATGAATTATGTGCTGTTATCATACAATCACTGTGACACACAGCATCCATTCATTCGTTCGGCCACCCAAATCAAGCCAGAATAATGAATTGAATATGAAGAACCTAACGGATCTGGGGACCAAGAACCAACTGTACTCTTGCTGAATGTAACTAAATTCCCCATCTCCCATGATATTCTGAGTTTCTGTCTTTTTCTTCTGTTCCAGGGGAAGCTGAAGAAGAGGAGATGACTTTGTACCTATCCAAGCTCAAGTCTTTTACTTCGTTTTCCTCTTCCTCTGGGGGCGAACTAGAGCCGCCATGATAATCACTCGAATAGTCTCGTGTGTGTAGGTGCGCGTGAGTGACCCAACTTAAATAGAAAGATATGAGCTACTCTCATTAAGACCTAGAACCCAAGATGATAGATTGTAGCACCATATTCCTATTAAAATCGGTTGATATGTATATGTGAAATCCATGTAAAACATTCCAACAATATTCATTCTCATGTGCAGATCATCAATCCTAGAGGATAAGAACTCGCAATCAACTCTACGCTAAGATATTGCACAGCCAACTCTTCGATATATTTGGAGGCAAAGCAAATCTGGTTCCTAATCGAGACTGGTCATGAGCAAAGATTGACATTCTCACATTCTTATACAAAAAAAACTCCCTTCTTTGCAATTAGAAGGTTGTAAGACATCCTAGCACCCAGCTATCCGGCACACAGGTATCCGAATAAGCATAGATAAATGGCAGCAGTCAATCTTGTTACTCAAAAGTTTTATGTGATTCATATATTAAAAAAACAGGATGCTTCTATTTTCAGAATGCATTGGGGCAATATTATTTCTAGCAAAGATATACCATAATACAGACTCTTCATGAGGCCAAATTAGTAACAAGTACTACCCAGTTTTATTCAGGACAGTTGACAGGTGGATCAATCAAGTCGCTTTTACCATAACAGAGCATCCTTGAAACACAAAAAATTGCAATCACATAACAGTGTATAATAAAGTTACCAAAGTTTCAGCATCATCCAGGACTGTGTGACAGATAAAATCCTCAACCAATCAATAGCTTGTTCTCTTCCAAGAAGGAGTAAGTAGGAACCTCCAAGTTATATGGTGCAGGGCCTTTACGAATTCTGCCAGAAATGTCATAATGTGATCCATGGCATGGGCAAAACCAACCGCCAAAGTCACCAGCATTTGGCAAGGGAATGCACCCAAGATGAGTACAGACCCCAACAACCACAAGCCATTCTGGATCCTTGACCCTGACAGCATCCTCCTGAGGATCACGCAGGGTGGCCAAATCAACGCTGGTCGCCAACTTGATGTCATCTTCAGTGCGACGCCTAATGAAAACGGGTTTTCCACGCCACTTAACAGTAACAGTGGATCCAGGTTCAATGCTAGACAGGTCCACCTCGAGGGAAGCAAGAGCAAGGACATCTTTGCTAGCAGACATGCTCAAAACAAATTTGAGTATGAGAAGGCGGGCCAATGATGCATACACAAATCTACCTCCAGTCAAAATGAAGTAAGCAAAAGCACGTTTGCTGGGATCACCCGGTGGATAGCGCTCATGATTATGATCATCATAAACAATCTTCGAAGTTGGATTCTTTATCGCTGCAACTGTAGCAGGAACATCTGGATACAGACTTGTCTCCTGCCCAGGTGCAATAGCACCGGAGGAGAACCCTAGAATGTCCAATAGGCATAACCATAATCAGCACCGAGTGTGCACTTTAGGGGTAACAATATATATGCTTGTAAGCGATGCCTAACATTCACTTCACAACCTCTCTCACACCCACACGACACAAGCACAACAACCACCCTCAACAAAAAAGAACAGTGAACCATAGATAATGTACATAAACATGTCAAACCTATACATTCTCTAATACACATGTCTGGTTAACGGCCAAAGTAAAATCTACTGGCTAATTTAGCTACTCAACAAAAATGTAGTGAGCATGAAAATCATAGCATGAGTAACGCATGAACGGAAAGCAGATCAAACATATGGCAATACCAAGTCAATTTGGTCATTCTAAAAGGTCATAGATGCTAAAATTAGGATATTACTCAATTAAAAAGCCAGCTCGTTTGAGAGAAAGATACGAAGCAGAATTCGTGAAGAAAAAAATTATTTCTTTATAAGAAATCAGTTAGTGCTTCGATCAGAAGAACTATCAACCAAATTCACCACAGATATTTATATACTAACAAATGAACAAATCTTCAAAGTTCACATCTGACAGATAAAACACCTCAACCTATGCAAATGAGGACGAAAGACAACCCATACAATAAAACCTTGCGGGAAATTCAATCTTCCATAAAATGCAAAATTGCATGATTAGTTGAATAAGAGGTCATACGCTTTAGACGAAAATACAGCAGATACTAGTATCACTCAATTATATAATTAAAAATCTCAATATCCAGTTCATCCATCTGAATCAAAGATTCGTCTTTCTTGATGAATAGTCTTGTGCTAAGGGGATTGGAAAAACGAATCATAGCGTCGAAGAATAAGAGCTAACCAACCAAATATCTCTCTGTATCAAGTAAAAGAGGCCAAAGCACGAATTTTTCATTTCGAAAGCTGATTAACCAAAACACGAAAGGGGGGAAATCAATATTCAGAAAGTCAAAATTTTAAATTTCAGAGCAGAATTCGCAGTAACGAATGCCTAATAGATTGGATATGACATAACGGGAACCGTAAACTGAATCACCAGACCTCTTATTTGATCAAAAATGGAATTTGAGAAGGAAAATGAGGTCTTCGCTGTCGAGATTGATCCATTGCGTCCATCGGAGGCTGAATCACCGGCAGCGAATGGGTTCCTGGACACGAAAGCCGATGACGAAGCCTGGCCGGGACGCCATGAGAGAGAAGACACCCTCCTCCCTGCCACTCTCAGCATCTTCAACCACCTGATATTTTCTGACCCTTCACTGATTATTGGATTTGCAAAGCTGCAACGGAAATGAGAGTTCTTAGGTTTCGCTCTCTCGCTCTGGGACTTCGATTTTGGGAGATGGCGAAACCCGATAAGTCGGGAAAAAATAAGTGAACCTGATATTATAAATTTAATAATTAAAAATATAAAAATGATAAGTGAATAATTCTTTGGATCAAACTTTTAAACGAATTTTTTTGATAATCAAAATTTAAAAAAAAAGTAAGATCGATTTTGGTTTTGGCCAAGACACCAAAATCAAAATTCATGACCGGTTCCAACATCATTTCGACGTGAGAATTCCGAAACCGATCTTATTTTTTTATTTCGGCAGCCAAAAGACCACGATATCGAAAAGTTGATCCCAAAATTTGGTTCAAAAAGTTGGTCATGTATCAATGACCTTTAAAAATATTAGATTGTTCCTCTCGTAATTGGGAAGTGCATTTTCTTAAGAAAATTTTCTTATCTCAAATTATTGTGTTGTGATTAATGATATACACATATAAGGGGCGCAAGAAACCACTCGTATTGTTCAAGATTGACTTCACTCAAGCTTTCGACTCCATCAGTTGGTCCTTTCTGGATAGAATGATGCAGCTATTGGGTTTCTGCGACAGATAGAGAAACTGGATGTTATAATGCGTTACCACAACCTAGGCGGCTATTTTGATCAACGGCTCGAGTGCTGGCAAGTTTGAACTAAAACAAGGACTTCGCCAGGGAGATTCCCTATCTCCCCTACTGTTTACTATCATAATTGAAGGCCTAAGTGTGCTGCTCAGGAAGACTGTTGAGCAGAATCTGATAAAAGGAGCAACAATGACAAATCTCCAGACAACAAACCTACAATATGCAGACGATACGCTGTTGATCGTTGAAGGAAACGAAGAGAATGTCATGTCTATGAAAGGAGTTTTGTTGATCTTCGAACTCCTTTCTGGCCTCTCCATCAACTTCATCAAAAGTCAATTATATGGAGTTAATGTGTCTGCTCAACAGTTATCGCATTATGCAAGGAAATTAAGGTGTCTGCAAGGCAATTTTCCCTTCATATATCTCGGACTCCCCATGGGGGGATAGGCCAACCTGTACCAGAATGTGGGAAAGTTTATGCCAGCAGATGGATAATCAACTTAATAAATGGGAACATCGACTTATGAATTTCGCTGGAAGATTGACTTTGGTGAGATCTACTGTATCTGCCATCACTGTTTATTATCTTTCGCTCTTCTATGCTCCTGTGCGAGTGATCAAGAGGCTCGCTACGACGATCACTAGATTCTTGTGGCAAAAAAATTCACACCAGCAGCGCCCAATACACTGGATAAAGTGGACTAACCTCCGTCTGGAAGTCAAAGAGGGAGGAGTGGGAATAAAGGATTTGAGAAGTCTAAACATTGCTCTCTTGGCTAAATGGACATGGAGATTGCAGAATGAACACAACAGCTTATGGAGGGAAGTGATATTAGACAAGTATTTTCATCCTAGAGACTCAATGACTAATCTTGATTTAATTTCCTTGCCTGACAACATCTAGGGTGTGGAGTGATATCTGGAGCTCGACAGCAACACAGGACTAGTACAATAACCAGATAAGATTTGTCACCAACTCAACTTTATTTTGGAGGAGTAACTGGACCGGAGAAGGGACCCTTGCAGTGCTATTCAGTGACCTGTACAGGCTCAGTGCAACTAGATACATCACGATTCTTGAACTGGCGCTAATGGATAGTAACTTAGAATCCTTTTCTACAAACTTAATTTTCAGACGTCAGCTCAGGCCCTGGGAATGGGACAGGCTGACCTTGCTCTTTGAACACATTGCAGGACATTGGCCACAGGGGGAATGTGTTGACTGCTGGAAATGGTTGGGTGATCCCACCGGACACTACACAGTGGCCTCGACTTACAAGATTATCCAGCAAAATCAATCCAGACAATTGCATTCGGACAGAAGCCATCTAGCATTGGCATGGGGCAAACTCGAACCTCAGAGAATACAAGTGTTCGTTTGGTGAGTCCTATAAGACAGGATTGCTTCCACGGCCAACGTAAAAACATGCAAGATTCAAGTGAATGACCAGGTTTCAAGTTGTGTGTGGTGCGGTTTAATGGAGGAATCAACATTGCACATGATTTGTACCTGCTCACATGCGGTAGAGATATGGGAGGAGATCAGCAGCTGGATCGGGACAAGAAGCATGCAACTATCCAGTATCCAGCAACACTTCTCAAGTTTCATTGCTCAGTTCAGAGGCAAACGCTGGAAGGAGATAGGTAAAGTCATTTGGCAAGCAACAACGTGGTACTTGTGGAATGAACGGAACGTCGTCAAGTTCAATAGAGAAGGCATAGCAGATGTTGTGGAAATCGCAAAGAACTAGGTTTGGTTTTGGATCGAAGCACACCAATGGTGCCAGCCGATTTTTACAATAAGCGATTGACGGCGAGATCCGACAGCAATATTTTCAACACGACACGACCTAAAGAACGCCAGCTTCTATGATGTTTTGCTATACATTCTTTCACTTTTGTACATCCATATTTACATATGCAGGATGCAGTAGACGGTAGCCAGGATAGTTGAACCTATAGATTAGATTTGCGTGGAAGCTCTTGTAAAAATTTGCTTATATGTTCAATAAAGTCAATTATCAATCAAAAGAAAGTTTTAATCTCTTGTAGAATTTTTAATGGATGAAGCTAACAATTAAATTTGAAAAATTATACAGTATTATTATACATTGTATCATATTTTGATTGAGCAAGATGAAAATCCTATCGCGACACTCCTGAAGTCAAATGCACAAGAATGCAGAGATCATCGAGTCGAGAAACTGCGCCAACATAGGCGACAACGGGAGACGCAGAAAGTGCAGCCAACTCAAAACCTAAACACGGCTACTCCGGTACCAACTACGCAATCATGTAATCAATTCGTGTTTATTTCAACAGATCAGCTAGAAAAAGAGCTCGGAAACCCCCCCACATCCAATGTTGCTCGCCGCTGCTTGTGGGTTTCCAACAGTAAATCGATGCAGGATATCATAGACTGATATATGATTTAGGTTGGAGATTTGAGAGGGGAGATTATGATCCAAACATAACATTGTACATAAAATATTATAAAAATCAATAAAGAACACTTATTTATCAAAAAATTACATCGTATCATATTTATTTAAAAAAAAAAATTATACATCATATCATCACGCATAAGAAGGTTTGTCTCAAAATATAACTACATAAATTTTATAATCATTTAATTAATAATACTTTATCTCATATGGTAAATTTGCTGCAATTATAAATATAATTTAAAAAATATAAAAAATCTCAATATTTGTTGTGTTTTATCCTTGTTATTACAAAATTTACCCACCGGACATTTTTTGTTATCCTTCAGATAGTTTGTCACCTTGTTCATGCTTGGTATCCTATATCTCATTCATCCTGTGTGTCAATATTTTTTTTCTTTTTTTTCTTTTTTTTGTCAATATTTTATTAGTTATATAATTATGTATGAAAATATTATAATGTTTAGCATTATTCCCGCAGAAGGAGGCCATTACGAAAAATGATATACCACACTAAGGCAGTGTTTTGTACAGCTTTTCCACAACTCTTTTTGCCTTTTCCACAGCATAAGCTGTTTTTGTAGTATTTGGTAAATCAGCTTTTGCTTTGGCTTATTTACAAAAAGGTCAGAAAAAAGCTAAAAGTCATACGTTAGGTGGGAGCAGCTTTTGAATGGCTTTTCTCGGTGGTAATTTTGAAATTAATTCGAAGTTTAAATGTGATATAATTATTCTTGCACATTCAAAAGTCCTTCTGCAAAAACATAATCTCTCCCAAACACAGCCTAAATTTTAACAACAAAAGTACACTAAAAAAATGTTGGTAACATTTGATTGGATGGTGTAATTGTGTGGGTCAGCCTATGTATCTACCACACATTTTTAGCATGTGTTTTGTGTTAAAATTTGGTGTTCATTCATACTCATTACGGACGAGAAAGGTTCAAGTATAAGTTGATAAAGCACCTATGGGTGTGGACAAGGAAAAAAAAATTGATGGAATAATCAAGCAGCAACTAAGAAAATAGTGCCTAAGGCTGACACTCGAACTCCGAAGGCAGATAAGAATCTGAAGATCATTGATCTGGACCCTTCTATTGATGCTGAAGCTCAACGACTGTCAGGTAAAAGAAAACTTGCAGTATAATTCTGCAGAGGCCAGAGGGCGAGATGGAAGTTGGTGGTGTGGTCAGAGCAGAAGTTCAGGACAAACCTGTGAGGACCCTAAGGAGGAAGAAGGCTGATGATCTTGCTGGTGCCGGTTCGCTTGCAAGAAATGAAGAGGCCGAGGTTCTCTTCTCCCTGGTCCACGCCAATCCGGAATCCAATGGCCTGTGTCGCCGCTTGCTGCTGTGTTAAACTACACTTCTGGCTGCCAGGCACGGTTAGCTTCGACTTAGTAGAATGAAGATAATCTATTTAGTAGTACGAGCTCTGTTCGAGAAGGTAGGGAGGTGCCTCCCTTTCCGAATGCCATCTAAGCACCCGCTTAGGAGCGGCTAAGTGATAAGCGGCCACCTAGGCATTGGGTGGGTCTTGACCGCCCAGGGACCGACAGGGCTTTCTCGAACACTGAGTACGAGTGAGAATAGAGTCAGCAGTATAATATGAATTGATTTGTGGTAACTTGTACTTGAACAATAGTTAGGAGATACCATACCAGAATATGCCCATTTGGAATGCGAACACTTTATACTATTATCAGTTCTACTGGAACTTCCCAACGTTACCAAAGCGATATATGCAAAGTGAGCAAAGAGAGGTACTGCAGTTACATTCTCTTCTCTTACCTAATTGAGATTTTGTGGATAGTTTTGCTCCTCAAGCTTTCGAATCAGCGCATCCTTCTCTTCTTCGGGCAAAGCCTGAAAAATGAAGACCGATTTATCTCCGATATCATCCTGCAACAAAAGAAAGGCATGTTGATCCAAACAAAATTAGAACCATCCTTGATTGGATATCATTTAAAATGATAAAGATCGAATGCCTTGTTATATAAATATGATCACTGCTAATGCTAAATCAGAATGAACTCAAACCATTTCATTTTCACCTTAATAGGTTGAGTGAACTTTCTTCCAGCAAAGACCACAAATAAAGCCATCCACATTCCCAATAAGGTGAGCCTTGTGCCTTCATCCATCAAACCACTCTGCGGAAATACAAAAAAAAATGCTTTATTTGAGCAGGTAAGTGAGGCCTAATTTTCCATTCCAGAATGTTAGGACTAATGATATTAGGTCTAATCTTGACTATTCAAGTGTTGTGAATCAATGGTCACGATTACGATCCTGGACCTACTATCTTTAATCTGGTCTTACCATCCTGGACCATAAAACTTCTCGTAAGTGAGTGCCCCGAATGAGAACAAGAAGTCTTGTTATTTCATGCAACACCAGACAGAGTAAAATACTTCATATAATAGCTATCAGTTGAGCGAAATTCAGACAAAGTGAAACTGTTGATCGCAATTGTCATATAAGGAATGAGCGCAAGCCATACCAGGTGCCCAAGCAAAATGATTGGAATGATAAATGTCAATAGTCCAGCTTCAAATTTGCCATAGCAGAGCCCTATAAAAAAACATAAAACATAATTTCAAACGAAAAGAACCACAAAGTATACTGCACGCAGAGGGGAGCGTCCAGTGAAAAAATCACTGCACACTATGCGGTGCCTACGTGGCACCGTGGGATTGGGCGGTCAGGTGGGCCGTGCAAAGGTATTGAACACCGGACCAATTACAACACCAATCCACGATGCCATGTAGGTACCGCACATTGTGTAGATCACTGCCGGCCCCCTGCTCCCTGCTGCAATGGTGACTTCAATACAAGAAGATTATAAGCATATAAGGAAATACAATACTACTCCCAACTCTTCAACTTCAATACATGAAAACTCATCATTAGACCACATTAGTAAATGATATAATCGATATCAGATGATTTTCAACTGGAAACTGATAAATAACAATGAAACTATAAGGCAAAGTTGAAAAATTAATACCTTCCTTGAACACCAATCCAGTCAAAGAAGCAAAAAGTGGTCCTACAAGCCAAACAGCCGTCGGATTCTCAACAACATATTCCACCAAACTCTTCCCCGCGGGTTGAGCCAAGGCTGCATACGCTGCTAAAGATCCAAGCGCGCCAATCCCCCACAGCGCCTGAAGCGTACGCTTAATCTCCGTAACATAAATATGAATCAAATACAGAGACAGCCCCAGTCCACCAGCTCCCACTCCGTAAAACAAGTCTAAATTCCTCCTAATCAGCTCGAACACGTCCGAATCACGAAGAAACGCCGAAGATGAAGCAATCACGAATGATGATGCGGCGACGACGAGACCCGATCTGTATAGCAATACCTCCTTAACGTCCGAAGATTCTATTTTCCAAGGACCGTACACTCCCTGGTAGACGGCAGTTGAATCCGGCGGCTGCCCCGCTGCCTGGCATTTCACTGAAATCGACGAGCTCCGGCGTCTTATCACCGGCCAAGTTGGGCGACGCAGCGGCAAATCAACGGAAGGCTTCAGGTATAACGGGAGAACGAGTGCGGCTGCCATGGATTTCATTCGAGTACTCCAGTTCACGAATCAGTTTCAATGGTTCACCGTTCTCTAAACCAACTTATATTTTTTAATTTAAGCTTAATTTCTTGTGGTGAGTGCCGACTGGTGGAGTGGTAATGCCCTATTTGTAAGTTCTTATTAAAAATGTTTTTTAATGGAAGAAGTTCCTTTTATATTGTTTGTGATTTTGGCTATAGGCGGTGGAAAAGCTCCCAAAAGTCCAAAAGCCAAAAGCTACCTTGGAATAGCTTCTAGGAAGCTTAAGGCGGAGTCAATATTTAAAAATTCACTTTTAAGATAATTTTGTCTATATATAAATCGATAATATGAAAATACCAAAAAAATTTTGCATATTGTATCCATTTTATCGTACTATTTTTTTAACTTTTGTCACAGTAAAGCCCCCACTGCAAACACTTTATAACTTCCTGATAAAAGCACCTTTTTTTAAAAGCTTCCCTCAAAAGCCAAAAGCAACTTTTCAGTAGAACTTGCAAACAGGGCCTAACTAACTGTTTACAAGTTCTACTCAAAAGCTTCTTTTGGCTTTTGGAAGCTTTTGAGGGGAGCTTTTAAAAAATGTACTTTTATAAAGAAGTTATAAAGTGTTTGTAGTGTAAGCTTTACGGTGACAAAAGTTAAAAAAAT
>JAOYMZ010017788.1:0-19109 GCA_025802335.1 Pinguicula primuliflora
ATGCTTTTACTGTGGCAAAGCACTTTTCTAAAGTACTTTTTTAAAAAAGTGCTTTTCCACAGCAGAAGCAGCCCCTCATCTGCTTTTGAATTATGGCTTAAAACAGCTGTTGCACCGCAGAAGCAGAAGCAGATTTTACAAACACTCAAAAAAATAAAACAGCAGTGCAACAGCTATAAGCAGTTTGCAATTGCAAACACACACTAACTTGCTGCAAATGATATCTGTGATGATCACACTGCTAGAGTAGGGTGGCGAGGATTTAAACAGATAGCACAAGCTGCTGGAGTGGGGAGTGAGGAGCTAAAAAGACAGCAGGCCTATTATGGTTATGGATTCAAGATTTTGATTGCGGCCATTGACCCATTGCAAGGAAAAAAGAAAACACAGCTGATTGCTAGTGATCAGGGCCGGTCCTGGGATCCGGGATGTCCTAGTCGGCCCCCTAGCCGGATGCCCCATTTAAAAAACAAGAATATCAATGAATGTTGAGATTGTTTTCAGTTATACCTGGATTACTTTCTGGAAACTGAAACAAGAATATCAATGAATGCCAGGGGAAACCATAAAAAGTTTCAGGAATATCAAGAAATTCTGTCGACTGAATTCAAGACGAACATTAACAGTTGAGAACATTTTGACATGAGGAAACTGTCAACGAAAGCAAAATGAAACTTGTCCAATAAATTTGTATAAGTTCATAATACTCAGATGTTGCAACAAGAATTATACCAACAAGTCTAGAGCAAAAGGAGAAGAGAAAACGGGATGTAATTAACCATCTAGATACCATGTAGAAGAAAGAAATAAAGGTCTAAAACAAAATCTTGATGACAATCAGAAGCCCAATTCCCACGTGGGTTTCTACCATTTGTTTGTTTTTCCCACCATTTGCCGGGAATGCCGGTGGATCTCAAGATGGGTTTGCCCATTGGAATGATAATAATGGCTGCGGCCTGTGTTTGGGTGGCTGCGGCCGACACTTCCAAGGAGATTATTGTGAAGAAGGTGAACGGGGAGAAGGTTTGCGATCAGGGGTGGGAGTGTAAAGGGTTATCCAAATACTGCTGCAACCAGACGATCTCGGACTTATTCCAGACATACCAGTTTGAGAATCTATTCTCAAAGAGGAATTCACCGGTGGCTCACGCCATCGATTTCTGGGACTACAAGTCTTTCATCACGGCTGCCGCCATTTACCAGCCGCTTGGATTTGGGACGACCGGTGGGCACTTGGAACAGATGAAGGAAATTGCTGCTTTTCTTGGACATGTCGGTGCCAAGACTTCGTGTAAGTAATTTTTTTTTGTTACTGCTGTTTGTAGATTTGAGTTTTAGATCAAGTATTTGAATCCAAATATCATGTGCAATGTTTCTAATCTAGTTTGAATCGATGATTCTTTGATATATTGTTTGTAAGGTCGTAGATTATCACCTAAATAGAAAAATAGGGATCTTGGTTGTTGAATAGTACTACTATTTGATATGAGGAATGCTATGTGTACATAATTTTTTGTACACAATTAAGTACACGTAACAAAACGACGTCGTTTTGTTAAAAACACATACACTTTTTTTAACAAAACGACGTCGTTTTATGGGGTGTACTTAATTATATACAAAAAAATTAAGTACACCTTGTATTTTACATTTGATATATCTAGAGGAATTTGAGATGTCTCGGATATAGTCTCTCCTAGATATCTTTTAGTTGAAGGATTTACTCTTGGGGAGACTCCAGAGTTGTCCTCATGATTATGTGCCTCCTGTTCCTTGCTATAAGCTTCTAAGTGGTTTCCGTCAGCGTACTTGTCCATCTTATAAGTTATCACTCAGTTGAGTGTTATGTAGTTTTTCATTTTACTGCTTCATATGCACTGTATATGCCTAAAAGACCATTTGCGCGTTCATTTAAATGAACTGGATTTTTTGTACCATATTAAAGTCCATGGGGGCGAAAGTGTGTTCTATATTCTGTAGTTGGTTAATTGCAGCATTTCACGGGATGAAATTGTGATCAATGGCATTTGAATCTAAGTTGTTGAATCAAATTTTATGCAACTCGGTCGGTCTGTTAATAATAAAAATCTGCTGCATCAAGATTTGATAATGGAATGGCGTCGATGGTCTCATGAAGAACTTCATTGGACCCTGTTGGTGCATCAATTATTAGAATCTTGATGTTATGCAGGTGGTTATGGGGTGGCTACAGGTGGACCATTAGCATGGGGTCTATGCTACAACAAGGAAATGAGCCCAAGCCAAGATTATTGCGATGAATACTTCAAATATGACTATCCTTGCGCTCCCGGAGCTCAGTACTATGGCCGTGGTGCTATACCGATTTACTGGTACCTATTTGTCTCCACTTATTCTTGGCACCACCGTTGATACTAAGTTTCTAATTGCTTCTTGATCTTCTTCAGTATTCTAATCCTGTTGTAGGTTTACGATTTGCAAAGTCGATGAATGGCCTTTGTCCTCATAAATTACATTTGAAGCATTAGATAGTTATTTTATCTAAAACTCACTGTAGTTAGGTTAGTACAGTGTTGTTTGAATTTGCATTATTCCCACTTGATGTGCTAACTTTATCATCTGTGAAATATCGCAATTTTAGGGTTCGATGTACTTGTTATCTTCAACCAGTGACCCGGCGGCATTCAATGCTGGTCGAAGCATCTGGTTGCGTGGTTGGTTAAATACTAATTCATTATTCTTAACAATAGGCCATGGAGACTTTATGTTCATCATGCTATTGCTCTAGGTTTACATATAACTACATTGATACTAGTAAAAGGTGCTTTAGATGCATGCGGTTCCAAGTTAATGCCGGATAAAAAGGATTTTGGTTATAGTTTCGGTGCAATAGCTGGGGACGAGTGGAACTTGTGATATCTCTGCATGCAGTGCATTTTATTTGGTAGTTTTTTTTTTGGTATTTATATGAATGGTACTTTCCCTCTTGAAATTTTATCTAGGAACTATAACTACGGAGCAGTCGGGGAAGGCATTAAAGTAGACTTGTTGAACCATCCCGAATACATTGAACAAAATGCAACTCTGGCCTTCCAGACTGCAATCTGGAGGTGGATGGAACCTGTTAAGGAAGGGCAACCTTCTGCTCACGAAGTTTTTGTTGGAAGCTGGAAGCCCACCAAGAACGACACTTTGGCCAAACGAGTTCCCGGATTTGGAACCACAATGAACATCTTGTATGGAGATAGTGTCTGCGGTCAAGGTGATATCGACCCCATGAACGTCATCATATCACATTACTTGTATTACCTTGATCTGATGGGCGTGGGCCGAGAGGATGCCGGACCAAGCGAAGTTCTCAATTGTGCTGAACAGGTTCCGTTCAACCCCTCCTATAAATCATCATCTTGAACTCCCTTTTGCTGGTAATTCTGTTCAACTGCTGCATTATTTTTTGATCTCCTGGAGAAAATTATGTAATAAGAGGAGCCAAATATTCCCATATGTTCTTTGCTGCACCTGAATGTGTGACAATCCTTGTAAAAGTGGAACTACTGCCTTGCCTCCAAATGTTGTGGCCTGTAGATGTGTGTTTATATACATGTTTTGAAAATTCCTATTAGTTCTGTATGTTAAGTGTATATGGTGTGCGATTATAAAAAAAAAAGTGGATATGGTGTGCGATTATAAAAAAAAAGTGTATATGGTGTGTACGTTTACACTGAGCTCAAATATTTTTTTTTAGATAAGTCAATTGCATTAAAACTCAAACGTATTTACAAAATTTGATACAAACCCTCTCACAATCACATCTTCCCTATCACTGTTGCAACTGTGTGCATATGTGCGCTTATGAGAGAAATCCTCTATCAATTCTAGACTCTCTATTTAGTATTGTGAATGTATAGATTCAGTTATTCGATCCTCTGATCAGTGGCTTCAGCTATTTGTGTAATATCAATATTGGGTTGCTCATCCATTCTGCTAAGGAGATGGTTTGTTTGAACTGCTTGCTTGCTTTAATCCAATGTGAGGTTGTCATTCGAACTATCTGATATACATCTTCCATGCCCTCTGAGTCAAAGCGAATGTCGTTTCTCTCCTTCCATATGAACCACAACACTGCACTCCATATCATCAAGCTGACCTGCTTCCATCTCTTATCCTGATATCCCTGCACAAATTCAGCCAGATGATTAGAGAAAGATGTACCTGACGGTTTTTGGATGTGTAGCCAGACTGATATTTTTTCCCAGATTTCCTCAGCATGTTCACAATTGAGGAATAAATGAATAGCCGATTCCTTATCTGCAGCACACCATACGCATCTTTTTATAGCCTCATCTGATGGATCCCTCTGGTTTCAAGGTTGTCAATTGTTGGATTCCTGTTTTGTAGTAGCCTCCAGATGAAAAGTTGCACTCTTTTTGGGGCCAACTTGTTCCATGCTTTGTTGAGAGGGTCCTTAATAGATTGAATGTACTTGTATGCTGATAAAACGGAATAGGTTCCTGCTGCTTCTAGTTTCCATTGCCATGAATCCTTAATTTCTCCCTCCAGGCTCAAATTTTGTATCATTGTTATCAGTCGCATAAACGTCATCTGCTCAACGTCTGCATCCTGACTGAGTGAGCACCATGTTTTGGGAAAACATCAAATATTGATGACCATATTAGTCGCATAAATAAGAGTGGGAAAGCATCAACTCTATGTAAGCCCTGCGAGGATACCAAGACTTATTCAGAGAGGCTGGCTCTCAATTGGGGACAATCAAAGAAAAGGGTCGGGTATTCTAACAAACTCAAAACGGCTTATCAGTAAGCGACTTGTGGTGGAATCGGAGACATCAAATTTCAAATTTATGGTGGAGGAAATACAGAACAACCGTATGGTTTGGAGAGGACTCATTAAGGTGAGCACAATAGTAGAGTAAACTATATAGATACGCGGAATAAAATCTGGCCGAAACTATGAACAACTACCAAGGAAGGCCATAAGCAGGCTGATGAGAAAATAAAAGAGCCTGCAGTGGTGCATATTGCTCAGCGTAAGGATAATAAGGATGTAGACCAAGGACAAGGAGAATCATCACTTGATAGCTTGGCAGATGCATATTATTGAACTATCCAATGATTGCTAGACCAATAAGAGGGAAGAATAATTAAGTGTTTGGTGGGAATTGATGCACGGACAGAGAAGAGTCTTCAATCGGAAGCAAAGGTAGATGATGAATTATATTGAGTAGAGGGTGCCTCAAACCTGATACAACAATCAACCAAACTCGACCCTTTAATTCCCTACAATAAGAAAGACATTTTGCCTACATATTTAGTTGCACTGACTTATTTAGGTGCGATTTTATAATAAACATGTGACTTAATCTCATTAAAATTACAAGTACAAGATATTTTATTGAAATATTATTTCTCACTATAAGATGGCTTATATTATGTGATAATACTCATGAGAATATCAAGACCGTAGTAAATTTTGTTGAACCTTAAACTAACAACACATGTTACGGTAACTTGGCCACATCAGCAAAAATACTTTGGCCCCCAAACCACATCATAGGTCTATCCTGCACATGCACTCCAAACCTAACTCTGATTACCTATTAAGCTTTGAAAGATTCATCGCACAGCCTAACTTAGGCTGTCCGCAATCATGGAGGAAATTTTCTCTCTTTTTACCTACACCTATCACATCAATTCACTTTTCTCTCACTTCACATCATCTTTTCTACACCCATATTTTCTCTCTCCAATCCATCCTCCATATTTCATAACCATAAAAGGAAATTTCCATCCCTATAATTTCATTATTATTATATTATAATTTATTTTATAATTTATATTTGTATTAATTAACATGGTATTTTTTTAAATATTGAAATGATATTTTTTAATATTGGGGAGGAAAGTGGGTGGAAAGAAAACCTTCCACCACATTCCTCCATCCACTTTCCGTTCACGGAAAGTGAACAATGTGGGAAATGGTTACCAGTTCCCACAAGCCAGGGGAGAGAAATTTCTCTCCCCTTGTAGATAGCATTATAAGTAATATATAAGTTTTTTAGATAAATCTTAAACATAAATTGTTGTACAAACTATTTACACTATTGTGTAAACACATGTGAGATATATATTGAGAAAATGGAGTAGACTATGTGGTCACGTACTTTAGCATATAATTATCAATACATTTTTTCAAAGAGATCTTGAGCTAATGGTTATGAGAGCGACAATTACACTCAAAGATCATGAATTCTATTCTCCTCAACGACATAAGAGTCACAATGGCAAAATTAATTACATCCCATAAGATAGCTAACCGGGTCCCAGATCCAATCCTCAATTCTAGATACAAATGAAGAACTTGTTGATGAAGTTTTAGCCCATTTCCATATACATGTTTGCACCTTGCTTGGAGTTATCTCAAAATGTTGTAATGTTTTTGATTCGTTACATTCCAAATCATGCAAATAGTACCAAGCTAAAAAGTCATCCACCATTTTATTTTTACCCATGGAAGGGAGGTTATTGTTAATGGAAAACCTCAACCTATCAAACTCGCATCCCATCGAATATATATTTTAGAAACGTTCTTTTATTATATCTTAAAAATATTAGAGAAATACTCATCTGACCGTCATTTAAAATTATAAATCTCAAGCCTATATAGTTCTTTTTTTTTTAAATTTATATTAACAATAATCAAGACTATATATCGCTCGGATTATTATTATGGGTAAGTTTTTTTTGGAATAATCAATAATATTTCCCGTAATCAATTCAATTCAGATGTTAAAGAAATACTTCAATTCATATTCTGACAATTTTCACATGAGAATTCTGTATTTGGGATTACGGACCAGCTGTTCGCAACAAACTCAACACCATTTGAATTTTGACACGACTTTAGCATTTATTTGTCACCACTTTTACCAAACCTCAAACAACGATTTCTGGAAAATGAAAATAATATTGAAAAATGCTACTAGCATACGTCTTTAAAAAAATATAATTTATAGCACAAAATAATATTATTGTATTCTAATAAAATTAAGTAATTTTAGCATTTTTCAATAATATACATAAATGCACACAGAAACAATTTCATTTTTTACTGCAGTAATTGACGAAGCACCCGCAGGATTATCATGATTAAAAGTAACCAAGTGAGCCAAAGGCCCAAAGCGTGTATACTACTGTATAGTATGGTGGCCGGGTAAAGGGGGAAAAGACAATAAAGTTGCAAGCTTTTTCGCAATCAAGCATCGGATTCAAAGGTCCCAACTGACAACGAAGAAAAGTTTAATCAGGGCGTGGCAAATTTTCAAAGGGAGAGAAATCTACCCCAAAAATGGTACAGTTCAGTGAGAGAGGGACTGGCTAGAGAGCTATAGAGGGAGTACCCAGCATATGCATACAACACGTGTATGTATAGAGCGATGGTAGGAAGGTAAGGTCGGCAGGGCTGCTAGAGTAGGTGCGGTGGGAGTTTCTTCAGTTGTCGAGGAATTCCTGAAGCTTCTCGAGGTTGGGTAAAGTTCTATATAGATTTTTACTTTTTAGGTGAATTTTCTTTAGAATCTCGTGGATTGATAGATAATTGCACATTATCTCTTGGGATTTGCTATCTGCAAATAATGGGAAAGTATGTTTTTTTTTCGTCTTGTGAGTAGTGAAATTGAGTAGCTGGTTTTGTTCTGCGGATTTATGCATCCTTTTATGAAATATTTCGATTCACTTCCTTAGTTCTGTATGTTTGCTATTGTTTGTCAGGGTCTAATTTCGTGGACATACCTAATGGCTCTCGTTTTGTGTTATATTAGCTGGTTTCAGTGAACCAGGGTTTGGCGATAAGTTTCTGTTTAATTTGTTGATACGTGATGGTTCTGTTTTTAGTCATTATTACCGTTTAGTGACTTCTAAAACTTCAAGTTTTCTAGTGTAATTTCTTCTTTGTTGGGAGTTTGAGTTCTCTTTGGATATACATGGAAGAACATCTTTTAGGTTATTGTTTCACACCTCGCAAATGTTAGTCACTGAAGTTTTTTCGAAGATCCATTGTTTCTGCTGGAAATGATGGCTGTTTCGGCTGTACAATCTTGTTTTATATGTTGTTCTATGCTATGTGTGAACTTAGGATATTGATTTAGTGTAGTGTCTGCTTCACTTCTTGCTGCACTTTGTATTTCAGAACAAATATATTTGATCCCGAGGACTGAAGTTTCATTATTGTGCTGTTTATCTTAGGAGAAAAAGTGATGCTGAGAAGATGGGAAAGAAGGGGAGCTGGTTTTCGGCAATCAAAAGGATTTTTGGGCACAAGGAGAAGTCAGCCGACGTAAGAGTGTAACTTGAAAACTTCATTTATGATGTCCGAACTTTGTTTTAGCTTTTGCCTACTCAGGTGAACAAGAGGAAGAATAAGGAGAAGAAGAGCAAAGGGGTTTTAGGTCGTGGAAGAAGCAAGTCTTTCATTCCCCTGTTTAGAGCGCCAAGCAGCATTGAGAAAATATTAGGAGAAGCTGATCAACTGCATATTCGACCTCCCATTTCTTTGGAGTCACCTAAGATCCTCCCGGTTTTGCTCGAAAAACCAAACTCGTTGAGAACTGCTTCGCATAGAATTATTTCTCCCAATGAAGCATCCCCAAGAGTTTCTTCTTCTAGGTGTCTTTCTCTGGATACACTTCCCGTGGCTGTTCGTGCAAGTTCTTTCAGTGATGGAGCTTGTTCTTCCAATATTGCTTCTCCTAGACCGAAGGAAAATGCTAATACAGTTCGCTCTCTGCAGAGAGTTGAACTGACTCCAAGAGACGAGCATAGCTCAGCTACCAATATTCAGCGAGTGTACAGAGGCTATTTGGTAATCCATCTTAAAGTGTTTGTGGGGGCGACTTTAGTTAATGATCCTTAGCTTCTAATTAAATGATTGATTGCTAATTGTCTGAAAGTTTGTTGTTGGTATGTGGTATCATGTTTCCACCTTTACAGCTAGTCCGAGCTATATTCCATTTCTGCTACATTGTTGTGACTTGCAATGAACGTACGCAATGGATTTTTGTTTTTGACAGGCACGAAGGAGTTTCAGAGCTTTGAAGGGCTTAGTTAGGCTACAAGGAGTTGTGAAAGGCCAGAATGTAAGGCGGCAAACGGTAAATGCGTTGAAGCAAATGCAGCTGCTTGTTAGAGTTCAAACACAAATCCAGTCTCGTAGGATCCAAATATTGGAAAAGCAGGCGGTTCAGCGCCATAGAAATCCTACTGATAAGGATGTCGAGAGTACACTTAGCAAACGGACCTTGAACCAGCTGCTGGTAAGCTCTTGAATATGGTGATTTGTCCGCATATTTTCATTTACGTAGAATCTCTGTTCGCAGTTAAAATGTCTCTCCTTGCCTGAATTCTCACTTAGGCTACTTATAAGCCTGCCTAGACGGGCCCTAGACACTGATTGGTCCCTCCCGCCTAGCGCTTTCTTGGACACTACTTATAATGCATATCTGTACATTCATATAGGATTATTAAAACTAAGAATTGCCACTAATCATTGCCTTTTGGTATGAAGGATTATGCAAGAAAGTGTCTCAGCAAAAAATGATCTATAAACTTCATAGAAGTTATATATGACTGAGAATTGTTTTTTGGTTAACCCGTAAGCTATTGACATTTACAAAATCACTAAGTCGTAGACCATCTTTTTGCGGTATGGATATAGATTAGTTTCTCTTAGATGCTACAAGTCTGATCTTTTTGTTGAACCCAGTCTGAAGGTGGACATATTGAACATTGGGATGATAGTGTACTGACAAAAGACGAGGAAGAAGCAAGGCTCCGGAGAAAGGTGGAGGCAGTCATAAAAAGAGAGAGAGCCATGGCCTATGCATACTCTCACCAGGTACAAGTACTTCCAGGAACGTGCTCTACACTTCAGTTTTCTCTATTTTTAAGCAATTTGTAGCAACTGTTCCGAGATCCTTTAACGACTCACTTTTACCTCTCTTTTTTTTATCTAAAATTCATCAATTTTTAAAAAAACCGAACTACGAATTCTTTTTCGACTTTCGTCTATATTCAACTCTTCTTTATCCTTCTCTTGTTGTTCATCTTCTGTAACCAGCTGTGGAATGTGAATCCAAAATCGGCTCGAAGCTCGGTAGATTTGCAATCCAATGGCAATCCCTGGTGGTGGAACTGGTTAGACCGGCAGTTGCCTCCATCAGTTGTCTCTGAGAGCCAGAATTCAGTGAAGAACATCTATTTAACTCCTCCTCCAAAGCCTGCATCAGAGTACAGGATGAGTCCTCCTCAACTGCGCCCTAAAAGCTCTAAGGACAGCAGTTTTACTCCGGATAATCAAGAATCGGTCACACCCCGATCATCAAAATCAGCAGTTCCTTTTCAGACCAAGCAGATTCAGACCCCGACAAGAACTCCTCGGTCGAACGGCCCCGGTATCACAAAGAAATCAAGAATGGGGGCATCCCCTGCTAGTTCAGCAGCTTATGATGTTCCATTGAAAGACGATGACAGCCTAATGAGTTGCCCCCCATTTTCTGTTCCACGTTACATGGCACCAACCATTTCAGCACAGGCTAAAGTTCGAGCAAGCAGCAATCCGCGGGAGAGGTTCCTTGGAACTCCCGGTAGCGACTCTAAGTCGAAGAGAAGATTTTCATTTCCTTTTACTCCAAACAATGGTTCTCTGAAGTGGAACAGAGGAGGGTCATCTAACCGTGATTCGTCTTCTCAAACCGGAGTTCAGCAACATGAATCTCCAAGATCAATCGTGAGCGCGAATACAACTCTTTCTATGCCAGCTCTAGTCGGAAGGAAGCCATTTAACAGATTTGTGTGATTGTGTGATGCCTGTCCCAATTGTTTCTTTTTAACTGTTTGTTTTCTAAGCTTTCAACATGGTGTGTAGAATTATGAGTATGGTGGTACTGTAACATGTTTATAATTGAATTCATTGTATGGATTTGTTTGATCAATGCTGCTGATCCCGTCCATTCATAGGCCAAATGCTTGTAGTTGTTTATGATCTTATACGCGAGATATGTTTTATATGTACAGTCTGTGTACAATCATAATTGCGGTCCTCCACATCACACAAACACACACAAACATATACTAATCTACGGAACCGTTCCTATGATTAGTTTTACGGTGGTCAGTTTTTCCTTGTGTGGACAATTTTTTCAATTAACCATCCATTTTTGAAATTGATTGCACCATTAGAAAGCTTATACATTGAATTGCATATGTTCAAGTTTTGGTGATATTCCGACGACGTTATCACCGTTTACCGGAGGGTTATATATTCTCTTGGGTTAAGTAGTCCTAAATAGGGTTTTAGAAATTTCTGGTGATGAAGTCGCCGGAAACCGGACCAAAGCATAGGGCTTTTCATCTACAATGTATAAGCTTTCCAATGGTGCGACCAATTTCGAAAATGGATGATGCTACGAAAAAAATTGTACATGGATGGGAAAAACTGACCATAGTAAAACTGTCAATAAGAACTGGACTCTCTCTCTCTATATATATATATATCACACTTTTTTTATAACGTAGGGAACCCTATCAAGGTAGGTAAATCTAACGTCCTACCGTAATAGCCTGCAAACCACAGTATGGAGGTAAACCACATTTGACAAGCCATATGTAACAGACTCATGTCCCCGAGGGAATTTGAACTCATGACGTTATATATCTACACACTTTTAATTGTCAAAAAAAGTTACCCAATTCAATACAGTTAAACAATTAATGTATGAGCAATTAATTGTGACATGCTCAACCTTTATTTAACTAATTTAGCCAATGGCCAGGTAGCAGACCAACTTAATTAGAAGAGTCCATGGTAGATGAATAGTTTTTGCAGCTAGACCTTCCTGGGCGATAGGGGTGGGCATTTAGATCGAAATTTTTCGAAATTTCGAATTTCGGAATTTTTGGATTTAGAAATTCCAATCTAAAATTCCGAATTCACTATTCGAATCGGTTCAGAATTCATTTCCTATTTCGAATAACAATTCGGAATGGAACGAGTTTATGAGTTCAGAATCTGAAATTTTCGAATTCCGAAATATTACATTGGGCCTCATAGGATCAATTGGGTTATAACATAAGCAATTGGGTCATAATATTAAGTCATAAACAACTGAGTCATACATAACATAAACAATTGGATCATAACTCATAAGTAGGGAGATTCAATTTTCTTCCAGTTCATTGTTCTTAAACCTAATTCTCGCAGCGCTGCGCTCGCCGCTCGATCCTTCCTTCCCTTCGTCAATTCTCTTCCTCAATCCTCGGACGGTTGGACTCGGACCTCACATACTGCTTCTAATCACAATTGTGGTCCTTCTTGTGGCAATTTTGGTTACTTGGATTTGGTCACACAGGAAAGATCTTCAGGATAAGTGGAGGTGAGTTCAAGCAGGGCAATTTTGGTTACTTGGATTTGGAATGGGATGATCAAAATTTTTCTAAACTGTCCACTTCGTTTTGGAATCGGCCGCTGAAAGTTTTATTCTTTCATTGTGAAGCTTATTCGTTTTACCCACCTCAGAACTACATACTAAATTTTAACTTCATTATTTTTTTCTTTCGAAATTTCGGAAATTCCGAATTCCCACCCAAAATTCCGAAATTTCAAATTTCGAATTCCAAAATTTCAAATTGTAATACAGAACGAAACAGGATTGCAGTTCGACTTCCAAAATAATTTCGGAACGGATGAAAAATAGGCTATTCCGAATTCCAAATGCCCACCCCTACTGGGAGATGAATCCAGTTTTAATGCAGATTCTCAATTACAATATCAGAGGCCTAGGTGGTGACCATAAAAAACGAGAAATACGAGAGGTGGTGTGTAAATATGATATTCAGTTTATGTGCCTACAAGAAACAATGCAAACAATGATATCTAGACAAGTTGTGGGGAAATGTGGATTTTGATTTTGAATTTCAACCTTCCAGAGGTCTATCGGGTGGCCTGCTATGTTCCTGGCGAAGAGACTGTTTTACAGTAACCAGTTCCTGGAGATCCAAAAACTTGTTGGAAATATCAGGAGACTGGATTTCTGGGGAAGAACCAACACCTACGAAGATACTGAATGTATATTCTCCATGTACAATTGAAGGTAAGAGATTACTATGGCAATCTATCCTAGGAAGGCTGCATTTGGACCCTGATGCTATATGGATAATCTGTGGAGACTTTAATGCCATACAGAGAGTCCTGAGGAGAGAATGGGAGCTTCTCAACCTATAATCAGTGAGATAGTAGAATTCAATGACTTCATTGAGGCAACTGGTTTACTAGATCTCAACTACAATCCTGAAGCTACACTTATTATCATCCTGGAGGCTAGAGTGCCAGCAGAATTGATAGATCTCTAGTGTCTGAACAGTGGTTCAATCTATGCCCTCAAATCATGCACATGGAAATTGACAGACAATCATCTGATCACTGTCCGTTGGTGTTGGTGAATGAGATTCAAAATTAGGGCCCGAAACCATTTAGAGTCCTTGATGCTTGGTTCCAGTATAGGGATTTTGAGGCTTTTGCGAAAGAAGCTTGGACTCAAACGACAGCTACTAGAACAAAAGGTTTCATTTTATTCCAGAAATTCAAACAGCTGAAAGACAAATTAAGAGCTTGGAACAAAGAAGTGTTTGGCGACCTCAAGCAACAGACAAAAGAGGCCACTAATGTGATATCTAGTTTGGATATCCAAATGGAGTCAGCCCCACTGAATGAGGCTTATAAGGGTAGAAGACATGATGTTGATGTGGAATTAAAGGAACTGAACCGTATGTTGGACAATCACATATTCGAGAAATTTAGAAGCAAGTGGATTAAGGAAGGAAATGCTAACACGAAATTCTTTCATGCTTGCATCAAGAAAAACAGATCACATAATTCTTTAAGAGGTATCCAAATTGATGGCAGTTGGAACACTGAAGTTAATGCAGTTAAGTCCTTTATTCACAAAAGCTTCAAGCAGCATTACAATGACGAATCACTGCCGAGGCCTTCTGTGAACTGGACCTTAAACAATAAGTCTTTGATGAAGAAAATGAGGCACTTATAACTCAATTCTCTGAACAGGAAGTTTTTGATGCTATGAAGTTATGTGGGAGTGGGAAAAGTCTGGGACCTGATGGGTTTATCTACAGATTTCTAAAGCATTTGTAGCCATCATTTAAAGCTGACATTGTGGAATTTTTCAATGACTTCTGGATGACAGGAAAGATAACTAAAGGCCTGAATGCAACTATGGTGGCTCTGGCTCCTAAATGCAACAACCCAAGCTCTATTTTTGATTTCAGGTTAATATCTATGGTGAGTTCTATCTATAAGTTACTCTCTAAAGTGTTATCTCGAAGACTGAGTAAAATTCTACCTAGAATTATATCTACACAACAAACAGGTTTTATTCATAATCGATTCATTATGGACACTGTGCTGCTCACTAATGAAATCTTGCACGAGGATAGGACAAAAGAAAAAGGATGCTATATTTTAAAAGGTGATTTTTAAAAAGCCTTTGATAGTGTGAATTGAAAATACCTTTGGAAAATCATGAAGCCTAAAGGATTTTGTGAAAAATGGATATTCTGGATAAAAAGTTGTGTGTAATCAGCCTATATGTCTATCTTGGTGAATGGAAGTTCTTGCGGAGAGTTTAAGATGCACAAAGGACTAAGACAAGGTGATTCTTTGTCACCTTTGCTATATGCTATTGCGGCTGAAGGGCTTCATGCATTAATCACACGAGCTGCTGACCTGAACATTCTAGCTAGCTATAAGGCAGGATCAGATCAAATAAGGGTAACTCATCAGCATTTCGCAGACGAAATTATAATCTTTGGAAATGCTTCTATAACTGACATAGTAACCATGAAAAGAGTTCTAAGGATATTTGAGCTTATTTCTGGACTCAGGTCAACTTCTTTAAAAGTAACTTGATGTCCGTGAACTTAACAGCTGAGGAAGTGAATGGACATACTGAAGTTTTACACTGTAAAACTGGATCTATCCCTTTCAAATATTTGGGGGTTCAAGTGGGGATAAATCGTAGACTAGTCAGCTCTTGGAATCTTGTCATTGAAGTTTTATCCAACAAATTAAAAGGCTGAGAGAAAAGATATATTTCTGTAGGTGGTCGTATCACTCTGATCCAATTAGTTTTATCTTCAATTCCCCTTTGTTACCTATCCATTTACAAGGCTCCCGCTACGATTTTGAAGAAAATGGACAGTATCTTGAGTAAATTCCTATGGGAACAAACTCCTAGGGGATCTAGGATGGAGAAAACCCTGTTACCCTAAGAGAAATGGTGGACTTGGCTTCAAAACTTTGAAGCAATTTAATTTGTCTCTGCTGGGAAAATGGGGTTATAGGCTCTTGACGAATGCACGGAACCTATGGCAGGAAGTTTTACAATCCCTATATGGAGCATTCTCAACTTCTAATGCGCTAAGAACCAAATATCAGTCACCTTGGTGGCAAGATATCACTAAATTTGTCCTAAATGCAGATTGGTTCAAGGCAAGAATGAAGAAGAAAATAGGAAATGGTGATATGACTCTATTTTGGCAGGATAATTGACTGAATGGGAAACCCTTCTCTGAAGAATATCCTGATATCTACATGAATGCAACAGATAAGACTGCAATTATCACTGAGAAGGGATTCAATGATTATACCTGGGGAGTGTAGAGATGGAATTGAAGCTGGAATCACCCACGTACTGGTAACGAATTAGTGCAGCTGAATGCCCTTCTTTTCAAGCTGAATCTGGCCCCTCGATGATCAACTGACCCGGATATCTGGCAAAGGAGCTCACAAAATTATTCTACATCTGAGGTTTATGATGCTATTATATCAAACGAATGGGATCCTGGTGAATTTAATGAAAGTTTGGGAAAGATTTGGAACCAGTTTGTACCTTCTAAAATTGGGGACTTCTGCTGGAGAACTCTTCAAAACAGGATCCCGACTGTGGATAAACTCATCCGGCGTGGTGTGGCGTCTGCAACAATTACTTGCTCTCCATGCCAAATTGAGCATGAGTCGATCTTGCACTTGATGCTTCAATGCCCAATCTCCAAGAATATGTGGGAAAGCTACTTCACTTGGCTGCAAAGTCCTCTGCACCATTCGGATGATCTTCTATCCTTCACTGCTCTCCCACATGCAATCCACTATTCTTCGCGATTTCGTCATGTCTAACCACTAATTTGGCAATTAATCATGTGGTCTATCTGGAGAATGAGAAATGTTGCCATCTTCCAGCAAGAACTACCAAACACTTAGATGGCGATGGAAGAAATTCAAGTACGTTTGTGAATTACACCGAGAGTACATGGGTAGTTGGGTCTAGAATTTGGACTATGAGAATGAATAAGGAAGCCAATGTTATGTCTAAATAGATGAGATAAGCCCAGTAAACAATGTGTAAATATGTGCATATATACTTAAAGAAATACAAAAATACCTTATCAAAAAAAATAATAGAATCCATCAAATTAATGATCTAATTGCTTTTATTTACCCATAGTGCTACATGAACGATTACCTATTAACTCAATTAGTGAATATATAAAACAATAGTGCTACATGAATCGGGTGTACTGGCCAGTACAACAATCTCTCCTGCTTCGTTCGGTGACTTCGATCCACCAAAAAAATCCGTCAAAAATTTCGGAATTCTCATATCGAAATCTTTTAAAAATCGATCATAGAATTAGGTTTCTGTGGTTTCACTGTAAATAACAATTAAAACTCAAAAATATATTATTTTTATTCTATATATTTAAAGATCAAACAAAAGTTCTCGAGATATGACAGATTTTGTTTACGCAACCCGAAGGCACCGAAAAACCAATCATACCAGGTTTGGTACCCGAACTTTCCCGTAAAGCCACTTTTTTTTTTTATTTACTTCACTTTGCAGGACCTAAATAAAATATGACGAGTTTATAATTTATAAGCCCAGTTGGGCTGGAGTCCAACTTCCCATGAAGGAATATGACAAGTTTATTTTTATTAGCCCAGTGGGCTGCAGCCCAACCTCTCACAGATTCTTTGTCATGAAGGAAACGAATTCCTTCATGAGATGAGAATATGGTAGATTTTCGTTCTCGTGAAGAAAACAAAATTCCTTATCATGCATTTCAAAGGAGTTCGCGATTTCTCGTCCAACTTTAAATTAATAAAACTAGTTATCTAAAGATACTATACACCCACAAATAATAAAACATGAAATAATAATTATATCAATTAGAACACAACATGGAAGTGAGTATCAAATTGAAGCATACAACTCGTTGATAATTATGGTGGTGTTTGGTTCGACCAATGACTAAACATTTGTCGGATAAATCCAATTTTAAAAGGAAAAGATAAGAGAAAAACTATATTAATTTAATAATAAATATATATAATTTAAAAGAATAATATAACATTTTCTACATTACAAAGTTATAATTTAAATTGTCAATCTTCCCTGTTCTATGATGTGTTTTGCGCATAACTTATTCAGCTTCTTCTTCTACAAATTGAGTAGTATCGTCCAGGGGTACAAGAGTGGGGTCGGGATCGTGAGTGAGGGCAACTCCGCGTCAAATTATCATTTGTGTGCTGAAGATGTTGAGAAGGGTTTATTGAAGATGAGGTGTAAGATAAATCACGTCATTTGTCAAGGGGAATGCAAATAAACACAATTTACTACTATTGTTCTCAATTACAGCCATTTATACATACACACGGGTGTATATAGTTCAATACATACACAATTAAATGTAGTGAATACTTAGTCGTCTAAATTAACATGAATTTCGAAAATTAAAACACGTAATCTGTGCAGTTTGAATGCATTACCTCGTATATAGTCGTGTATCTTGGTTTTGGCGTCACGATTCCTTGATTTCTCTGGGGTTATTGAGTTCTTATGATTTCGCCCAAAGATTCGGTTGGGATGGAGAATTAAATCTCGATGACAATTTAATTTAATTTGTAAGAATATTAAAAGGAGAATGTGAAGGTCAAAAATAGAATTGGTTCAAATATCACGGTTTTTGTGGGATTGATTTTTTGTCTGAATCACAAATTAATTCCAAAAATGCGCGCAACTCGATTTTCAATCCCATAACCCGGTTTGACTTCTGTATTTTTTCCGTGTGTAGTAAACATGGTATTACGGACGAATCCCATGTAATACCGGATAATTTCATCAAGTAAATGGACCCTCGAGCCCAGAATTGACTTTACATTAACTTAGGATTTAAACTCACAATTTACACCAATTGAAGAATTGAGCCTAGAATGGGATTGAATTCAATTCCATGTTTACTAACCGTCCCCAAAAGTTGACCTAATTTAAATTTTTTGTAAGTTACTAATATGCCATCTTTTGCGTTATATGTAGATTCACCTCTTTAGATTCTCTTCTATGTCTTCCAATACACCACCCCTGATTACAGTCCGCAACCCTTCGTCGAAAAAGAAATGGGCAGCGGAAACGATAAAAATACGATCTCTGCTCAAGTACCTATGACCGTAACAGATGCATGACCAGAATCTCCGGGGCCACAAAACCAGAGGAGTGTACCGGGAACTCACCTATTGTCCCGTTTACAAACCACTCGCCGCCTGTGGTCGACCAACCGCAAGAGTAGTTCATGAGTTCAAATCCTCTCCGCGACATGAGCCTGCCACATAATTTGCCAAGTGTGTTTTACTTCCCTACCGTGGTTTGCAGGCTATTGCGTTAGGGCGTTGTTTAGCTAAAGGTTCCATACCTTATAAAAAAAAGTAAGTAAACAGAAATCCAAAAAAAAAGTTATGGACAACTAACAGTTTTCCGGAAAACGTCAAAAGTTCCCGCATCTATCGAATAATGTCAAGGAATCTGTGTAGCGTTGCAAGGCTCCAGAAAATTGCGCTATATAGATCATACAGTAAAAGAGCAAGCTTCCAAGAGGGGCTCTCTGATATCCCTACCCGTTGCCCGTGCTGGACAGTAGTAGCCTTCGTCTGCGTGATACAGTGTCGATCCAGATGTTTGTTTGAGATGTATGTGCATAGAAGACTCATTGATC
>JAOYMZ010017799.1:6914-19097 GCA_025802335.1 Pinguicula primuliflora
CTTGGTGGATAAATAATCACGTCCATCCAATTTTTTAATCCGACGGATAGCATTGAATTGGGCAATTAAAAGAGTCATGTGACTCTTTCTTTTTATTCCATCAGTTTGCTCAGGCTGGCATCGCGAATGCTCCTACCAAGTAATCTTATACACGAACACGCCGCCCACTATAATGCTTATTAGCCCCGGTGACTCCTAAAGGGATTCTAGCCTTCTTCCTGCTTCTTATCCCACCGGAAGATTCTTCACCATCAGACTTGTGGTTACCGGACCGATTATCGTGAGTTAAGTCTGCAGGCAATCCTGGCACCGGGGAAGGCGAATCAAGTGGATTACCACCGTCGTTCTTGGGAGACGGCACCAGAGAATTAGGAGAAGAAGTCAAATCTGGAGGTGGCGAGGAATTTATAGGAGAAATGGGAGAAAGCGATGCGCCGCCAGTAGGAGGCGCCGGTGCAGGAGAGGGTGGGAGTTGAGGCTGATCTGCAGAAAGAATGGGGAGGCGGTGAGCAAAAGAGCCAAGAAGGTGATGAGTCATGAGAGCAGTGGCTACGCCATCGTCGAAATCTGGAGAGAAGTAGAGAAATAATTGTGAAGATGGACAATCACTCACTGATTATTTGATTGGTTGTTAAGTGCCGGCAATTTAGATGTAGAATTACTGGGCTTAATTGGGTCTCTTCGGTAAAGATGGAGTTTTGAATCCATTGCGTGAAGAAGAGTTTGCTAGAATACTAACTGTGTTTTTTTTTCATCGTTAAGAATACTAAATGTTATAAAAATGACCTAGCTTTAATTTTGGCTCGGATATTGTGTGCCCATGTGTGTGTATACGGACTAATTTAATTATGAAGGTGGGTTACCTTCATCAAAATCATAAGCCTATGGTGATTGATTGTAGCCCACAATCCTATTTATATTAGTCCATTGCGATTTGTCTAACCGGTGCACAAATTTCCAACACTCACCCTCAAGTCCAACTGGGCAAGTCCTGTTGAGACTTGGAATATCACACTTGATAATGCTCAATTGGGCCAACTCCCAGTATGGGATCAAATACTCTGGATTTTTCCAAAAATAATTACGAGGACCTCGGAAACAATCATCGAGACCTTCTGAAATAATTTGAGCTCAGGTCTCGTATGCGCAGGTGCGCGTGTGACCCAACTTAAATAGGAGATGTGGGTTACTCTCATGAAAATCTTGAGCCCAAGGTTTTAGATTGTAGTATCACATTCCTATTTAAGTTGGTTGGTAATTGTTTCTCTAATCCGTATGAGACATTCCAATATTCCCCTCAAGTCCAACTAGGTAAATTCTATTGGACTTGGATAACGATGCCCAAATTGGGCTGAACTCCCCAAGGGCCCATTGGGCAATTCACTCCAAACTTTCCGGAAATAATCTTAGGCCTCAGATCGCCCGCTCCGATACCATGTAAGAAAATTGATCCGACCCCAACCCTGGCTCGATTCTCGTGTACGCAGGTGCATGTATGTGGACTAATCTAATTAGAAAGGTGGGCTACCCTCATTAAAACCATAAACCTATGGTGATTGATTGAAACCCACAATCATATTTATATTAGTCGATTTGATTTGTCTAACCGATGTGAGACAAATTCTCAACACTAACGATCATGACGAGATGTCGTCTTCGTCGATCATTTGCGAGCTGGAAGCATTGCAGAGAAGATTGATGTAAGATAAATAGAAACAGTCATGCGACTCATTTAATTGCTCAATTCAATATTATCTTTGGAATTAAAATTGGATGAACATGATTATTTATTCAGTAAGTTAAGGGATTGTATAGCAGCTAGCTGTCCAACTATGATGATTTGTGTACTTAGTCCTACAGATAATGTCTTTTAATAAGAATTTAGAAATTACAGTAATTGGGTAAGTAACTTCGCAAAAATTCTATTTTGAATTGTAACCTTCTATTTCATTTTTGATTTACTTTTATTGTTAAAAGGCATTAAAAAGAAGGAAGAAAAGAAATAAAATATTAAAGCGTCTTACTACGTTATAATCTAGTCAATCATCAGAAGACTTTTCACTAAACATATCATCTCCGACGGTGAAAAAAATAAAAATTTAAAAGTTCAAATCATGAATGCTGCCGCTGCAGCCTTAGCTGATTCAGTTATCGCCCTTGTCATGATCGCCTTCGACCTTATTATCGTCTCATTCATCGACTTCTGTGCCATCATCACCTTTTTAACCGTCTTCACCTCCAAAGCCGCACACCTTGTCACCCTATGCAACAACATTACCGAACCAGGTGATTTTGCATCCAATGTCGCCCTCGACGCTACACTTGATGCCGCACTTGACGACCTTATCGTGGTGACTTCCGCCTTTGACTTTGTAACCACTGAACACCATAACCCTGCATGGATCGACAGATTCAGCCTAGATAACCTCGACTCCACTAATGCAGCCTGAATTGTCACCATCTTTTGGAGCTTATCACCCAACTTTGCTGCTTCTGTCTCTATACTTCGCCGGGTGTCTGGCACGATCGAATTCTGTGATGTTACCTCTGGCTTTGCCCTTCAGGCCAAATTACTTGAAGGGCGAGCCATACGGAGTGACATCAACCACCGTATGATAGAAGCTAATATACTGGGCCCAATAGCTGCCTGTCGCGAACGCTTCGTTCAGCATCTGGGAAGAGTGGAAGATGATGCTGATCAGCATTATGGTTCGTCTGTCTCGTCTAACTATATGCTGCCATGGTCACCGAATTAATTGTATCTAGACTGCTTGTAGAAATTAAATAGGAAGAATCTAGTCTAGAATGTTGATGATAATTTAGTCTCGATTATCCAGATTAAGAACGAATGTACTACCAAGTTCCGAACGAATGGATTATTTTGATTTTTGAAATAAAAGTCCTCACTGACTCTGCCATTCGTGGTGACATTAATCACTGTAAGATGAACGTTAATGTGATAGGCTGAATAGCTGCCTATGCCATGCGCGAACGCATCAATGGGACAGTGGATGAAAATGCAAAAGCAGTCGAAGTCGTCCAGCGATTCATGGTGGTGCCGTTCACCTGGGATACAACCATGATGCCGAAGCAATCAAAGAGAACCTTCATGAATGCCTCGACCCGTTCATCTCGTACAGTCACAGTGTACTCGACTAGAATATGATCCACACAGATTTTGGTTCAGTCGTGGTGAATTCGATAGGCATACACTTATAGTCACGGTGAATCCGATGGGAATTGATTGTCGTTCTTTTCATTCCAATCCAATCCAATTATGAAACGACACACACAAATTATGAAAAAAACTGAAAGAAATGCTTCATTACATTGGTAGATTATATGAATAAAATACATCATATCAATCCATTCATCAATTTTATTAATAATAAAAGGTCATCAAATATTGCCGCCAAAGAAACTAAAAGAGATGCTTCGTATATTGGTAAATTAGCACAGACTATACTTATAATCATCATCAACTTGAAGATTTGTGTATCCTACGTTGCGTTGCCATCTTGTTATAGCTATCGAAGATACGTGTTAAATCTGCTGCTCCATGGTCCAGTTATCTCCAAGTCAAGATACTCCTACTAGGAATACAATGAAGTCTTTTTGTTCACAACAACCGATTGTATGAGAATATGATTTTATCTTACGTAGTGCGTCCAAAATAAGTAATATTAACACACATATCATTATGTCATCCTCTAACACAGTTTACTTTTATATTGGTTAATATATATTAATTGTTAGAATATTTATATTTTGAAAGTTAATCTGTTTACTCGAATAGTGTCGTGATAATTATGACGACAATCGTGAATAATACGACTACATGTGGTTAACTCGATTACAACATTCAGTCCCAATACCCTACTTTCTTAACTATCGATGACCTGTCTGAATTTACCCATACATGTAACTCGAATAGATGAGTCGTTGTACACACATCATGCATAACAGGCACGACTACGCGCAGTGAACTCAGATACATCAGTCGGTCCCTGTAGCCAAATAATGAATGACGATCAGTGTTCTATTCTCTGTTAATGTAAACCAGAATAGTGTCATCGTTCATTCCTTGGTGGATGCGGTAAATGTAAAAACACACGGTGAACCTGGCGTCGGCATTCAGTGCCCAATACTAACCCTATAACCCACCATAAAATCATCAAACAACGAATGTTGTTCCATCCCCTTCGCACTTCGGACGCCCTATCTATCCCCCCGCTGGCAGGTAGGGGTTTCTCTATGTGATTCGCTACACTTGCTTGCCCCTATCGACGTACTCTATTTCCTGCCGGTTAGGTTAGCGAAACTCTTTCGGTAGCCTTCAGTCGCCATGCTTTTTGGGAAGATTTTCCCTTCTATACTCCCTTCGAAAGAACATAAGCTCGAAAAGGATTAAGATTGTGGAAAGATCACTGTCATCTCACTAATTGGATTCGAACCCAATATGTTCCCCGGCATAGCGAAGGTGATGACTCTTTCGGAATTAACACGATGGGTCTCAATCATTATTGATAGTTGTGCTTTGTATAATAGTTGATGGACCGACTAATTTATATGGGTTTACCACGCGTAGTTGCGATCTTACCTTCAGGCGTGAATCAAACAACAAATGTTGTGCTAACTACTGGTTAGTTGAAGCACGAATGCCACTTCTGGAATAATCATGATGGATCGAGGTCGGGTTGATTGCTGTGTTTGTTCCGGCTATGCTATTCGAGATATTTAAGTATGGTATAACAAAACTCCCAACCACATATAGGCAGTTTTTAGGATGGATGAATTCCCGACCACGTCACTTAAATGAATACAATTGAATACTTCTTCTCAAGTGCCAATTAAATGTTCAACATGCAAATGAAAAATTGGATAAGGTACTATACGAACTGCAGCACCTCACTCCTGTCATCCACTTGTAGTTTCGTTTTTCTTATCAACACGGCCATTGTTGTATGTCTTCGAATAGTGTCTGAGGATACCATGCTTCTGGCAGCGATTCTTGCGCTTCATTCTTGTTTCGCCCCCGATGGAGAATGAGAAAAAATTGGCCTTCCACTCTTCATGTCAGGAACTTTTGGGGTAGGAAAAAGTGGTCCATTGATGTGAACGACATGGAAATGTATGCCACGACATGGATCCTCATCATGCACCCTTGTGTAATCCAGCGTCAACGAGTTGAGACTGTGTGAACTCTTATCGGATCCATTTGCTGCTGCAAATGCATCTACACAAGGTGACTTGGTCTGAATATTCATCACGACTTCTGTCTCGTTGATGTTGAACTGACGTGCAACCTGTCTGTTAGCTTTAGACTCACCCATTGCCATATCAAATGTCACGGATTCATGTCTCGACATAACCATGGAGTCAGCCCACGTGCATTCTGCCAATCCATTAGCACGCAAAACAACTTTCAAAGTGTGTCTCGTTGAATCCTCATTCTCACGTTAGTTAAAAAATCCCACAACATAGTCGTCATCATGCAGAAAAATGGTAGACTCTGCATGGTTGAACTTCCTTTTGGGATTGTACTGCAAAACTAAATATGTTGTATCTCTACTAAGACCATATCAGGTGTAAATGAGATCTAATAAAGATGCGAACAATAGATTCTCCTCGATTTGAACAACTCTCAAACTACAATCTATGCATGTTCCTATAGGCTCCGGAAGATCTTTTACTTCAAAATTTACAATCTTATTAAATAAAATCAACTTCATCTGCAAATAATAGATAATCGGGTTACTCGACCAAACACGATAATCACGACTACGAGGTATTGGGTGACCGAACGCAGACCGTAACCTGTATTATTGATCACAAATCGACTGAATTAACCCAGAGGATGAACGTTCGGATCACGAATTTGAAATTTTCACACAAAAATGCATGACCCATATCGAGAACTAAATAATCTTATCCATAAATATGCTAGAATTTAGGATCATACGCATCTTCAAAAATAGAACACAAATTAGATCCGCCCTATTCACGTCGCACCTGTTGGTGCTCTCTGTCTCTCTCGCTCTCTTTGAATGTGTTTCCAGAAAAATTGAGCCTAGAATGGGGAAGAATAGAAGAAAAATGTTGATTTGTATATTCCGGCGATCGTGTTCCCGTGACGTTGGTTGGAGTTGGCGTGAATGAGTGTAATTACGTTAATTGACAGTTTAGTATCGGCGTTTATTATGATAAACTTAAATATATTCGTTTTTTATTTATTTTTAAAAATTGAGTTTTTTTTACAATTTTTTTTAAAGATTATTTTTTAAAAACAAATTTTTCATAAAATACGACTGACTCCCAAAAAAAAAAAAACATTGGAACCCATCAAAACACATTACCTTTGATTTCCTATACAGACTTTCGATCAATGGGTAAATTCCGACAAATTTGATTTTAAAAAATCTTACAAGGGAGAACCAAGCAACAATTATTTTTCTATGGGCCGAGTCCTGTCATGTTGTTAAGCCCAATAATGTTTCACTTGGGCCAGACCAGATCCAAAAGTGAAAAATTGGCTGCAAAAGAAATTTGTTTGAACTTAAAGCACTGACAATGGAGTTTCAGGTTGATTATTTCCGTCTCGTCGAGCGGAGTAACCTTGTTTCCGAACTGAATCCATGGTTACTAACGGGAGATGTGTCGTTTTCCTTTCGTACATTAGGGATATATATTCAGAGTTCTTTGATTTCAATTCTTCGTTTTTAGATTCACAATTTTAGCTTGGATGAGTGTCTTGTCCCAATGCAGATTTGTTTAGGTGAAATTTAATCGTCTTCTGTTGTTGGTTGGTTAGATTAATTATTGCCATTACGGGAGCTGCTGCTTCAATTCAATCTATTGTTGTGTTTTGCTTTTTATCCCCTGGCTTTTAGCATTATGGTTTTTGAGCATTGGGTTCCATTTGGTAGTGTGTCTTCGCCATTTGAACTTCAATTCGTGCCTGAGAAGTGTAAAACATGGACCAGATTTTGGTATACTGGGTGCCAATTCCTTTATTATTGGAAAAGAATTGCAAATGTAATTGAGATATTTTACTACTATCTTGTATTAGTGTACTCTCATATCTTTGCATCCTAAGGAAATTCTTTCCCTTGCTTGATTTTTAAGGTGTGCATCAAGTTATGGAATAATTGGAGGAGTGACCTCCGCGAAATATCTATACCTTTGATTTGTTTTTATTATTCTTTTACTTAAAAGAAATAAAATACGAAACCATCTTAATTCCTTTTAATTAAGTCAATCGCCGGAAGACTTTTCACTAACCCATCTCTGTCGAAAGGAAAAACTCTTTAAAAATTAAAAAACTCGTAATTCTTCAATCGAAAACCATGACCAGAATCCTTCAACATGTCATTCGGGAATTCCTCAGACACGCACGTGGCTTGGATCGAACAATTAGCAGTATCATAAAGGAAATCCTTCTGACGCACATGCGGTAGGCCTAACCAACTTCACCGCTGAAGACGGGAAGAATGATGAACGACTCGTCAGAGTCTCAGGCAGCAAGAATGATGGTCGAACCGGAAACGTCGCAGGTTAGGAATATGAATGGGGGCAATGACTCAAGTGGACAAATTGCAGGGTCTTCCCCATCACCAAATCTTCTAGTACGTTGTAGGTTGTTCATTGCGATTTGCGTTATGTTAAATCATTTACCCGACTCGAGTGCGTTGAGAACGACTCCCTTCTCTTGAATTTGAAATTTTATTTGATTGTTGTCTATGTTTTATACACAGGAGCGAATACTGACTGATGAACCTCAACTGGTAGGTTTTCCCACATACCTACCAGTGGAGGTATACAACAGAGCACATACGGAGTTCCCAGTTAAGGTGACGGTGCACCAGTCATTGCAGATTATAGGGGAGATAAAGGAGCAACTGAGTAAACGACAACTTGACCAAATCCAAAGCACCTGTTTGGAACATCTCCTTAATTTGGATAGCTCTTGGACGTCCCAAAGGAAAATATTCTCCGGTCAGCGTGCCCATTTCTTGCTGCTCAGATAAATAAAAAACCATAAGCGATTCGAGTTATGGTTTCTCGTAGAGGGAATGTCAGTCTGGTTTGGTATAAAGGAGCTTGCCATGGTAAATGGATCGAACTGCTCGAAGGTACCAGTGACGGATTCTTCGATGAGTGATATTCGTATATGAGATAAGTACTTTCAAGGAAGTGATACGAACGTCACCTTTCAAAAACTTTAAAACTTGTGGGATACGATGACGGATAAGGCAAAGGATAAAAACCAAAAGGAGGGTAACAGTAATACAAAAGAAGAATGTGACGGTCGAAATGTCTACTAGGGATACCGAGGAGTAGCTCTCCGAGGATAGGGTTAAGATCTTCCTATTATACCTGCTAGAGGGTGTGATCCTAGCAAGTGATTATAAAAAAAATGTCGATGGCCTTACTCTGAGCATTGTCTATGATTTGACAACGTTCAATGCCTATCCATGGGGCAGTAACTCATACGTGGAGATAACAAAGAGCGTGGTACAAAAAACTCTATATATAAAGTACCAAGAACGAATCGTTAAATAGAAGGATAGGAAAAAACTCCAAGCAGTCGATAATGATACCTACCCATACAGGTTTCCAGTTTGCTTTACATGTAAGTGATTTTTCATTAATGTATGTTCTCGTCTGTATGTTTTATTAACGTGAATATTTACCTAAGATGTATGTACCCTCCCTTTAAACAGATTTGGGCGTTGGAGGCAATTTCCAAACTCATGAGGTTGTGTGGCCAGCGTGTTGATGGAAGCACAATGAGGTTTCCTAGATACCTGACTGGAAGTGCTGTAATGCGATGGTCAGTCAGGAACAAATCATTGATGTTTTCCGCAGGGAGAGAAGAGTAATGAATTTTATTGATGTTTTCCGATAGCCCATTCAGGATTCTCGACTAACGTAGACTGCTACATCACATATGTCGGGATGCAGGCCATGTACCCTATCTGCGTGTATACGTTGCCTTGCACGATGATCATGTATAAGATCCGATAATCCATTTGGGATTCTCGGCTATACTCTATACGGGTGCAACCCGTATGCCGGAATGAACTCGTATAGTGTATACGGGGCCATGCACGATGCTCTCGTACGCGATCCGACAAGCCATTCAAGATTCTCGACTATATGTGTGTGCACGATGCACAGTTTAATACTCATTTTCGATTTTTATCCACAGGACCTTCTTTATCCTATCCTGATACCTTCGAGGGAAAAGAGTGGGCTGCAATATATGAGGGATATTGACTACGTGACAGACGTTGAAAATCATCGAATAGCTACATTGCTGGAATTGTTCGTTGATGGGGAGTATATTGCTGACAACTCCGACAGAGAGGGGGCGATACTTCCCCTCGAAAATATATAGATGACCGATCCAATGGGCCATGTTACAATTATTTGTGAGTACCCCCAAATCCTCCTACTTGTCAATATCAACAGCCTGGTCAGACTGTTACCGGGAATGCATCACCCAATTACCAGGATGAGCATAATCAAGAGTTGTATAAGATCAGGAAGACATTTAGAAAAATTCGCCATTGATGTACTTGAAGAAGACGACAATATTTTTGCTCATTTTGATCAAATTAAATCAAGGGTGGCGAAAACGAGCGAAATGCTGGGTTCTGTAAATTGTGAGTTGAGGACTGTCGTGGAGGCTTTACATAAGCAGTTGAATGTTTAGTAGGACGTAATCGAAAGTGAGCGGGATGAAATTAAAAGTGAAGCATCCAACAATGAGCGGGGTGTAATCGAAAGTGAAGTCGAGGGTATGACACCTAATAAGACACAACCATCAATATTGGTATGCAGTATTGATGTTTTGACTGAGCAAAATGTACTCAAAAGTGGTGTCGGGGATACGACACCTAAGACACCTCCATCATTGGTATGTGTTGACTATTGGGTGACGAATAACGCTTACGGTGATGAAATTTTCACTGAAGATGTTGCTTCTAAAAAAGAAAAATGAGAAAAAATAAGTAGCTGCAAGAGAAAACGGGGGCATGGGCCAAATGAGCACGAATACATGATTGTTAGATGAATTCCTAAGAGGAATAAGGGATACAATCCTAGCTCGACATTCGCAGAAAAGATGAAAAAATACTGGATAATTTCCTTATGTCGATGAATATGGACAGCGAACTCAAAAAGCCGGAAGTATTCGAGGTTGCCATGTTTGTGTCTCAACGGAAGTCTTCCGAGCTCTTTTGGGGACAGATGTGTGCTGGAGGCAACAGTAAGGTTTAATAAATGTATTTGGTTCAAATTGAGCATTTCTCTAACCAATTTCTTTCTTTCAAGTCAATATCCCAGATCATTGATGCAATTCTTTATCTGATGAGGAAGAGATCAGAAAATTATACTAGCGTGTTTCCACAAAATAAGGCAATTGCTATGTCAACATTTTGTATTACTGTCATTAGCAGCAGAGGCAAAAAAAAGCAATGCAGTAATATTAATAAGTCACTCATGGACCATGTGATGGCGCGCGCCTACTCGGTCAAGTACGATCATGGTTGGATTGCAATGTAGTTTACGTGCCTTAAAACATCAAGAATAGACATTGGATGGTTGCCGTAATGGACTTACGGAAGGGAGAAATACAAGTTATTGACAACGAGTCAGATGCGTACAATATTCAGGATTTGGAAAAATTTATAAGACCATTGTGCACAATCATGACGAACGTGATGAAAACTTGGCAAGCAAACTTCAAGAGCAGGTGGAACAATAGGCGTGATAAAAAAATCCTCTCGACGTGAAAACGCCTATGAGGTATATCTTTCGAGGTCAAGCAAGGCTTGCACTCCACGTAAGTACATAATTTCGTATGAATAATAGTATTCATATCGTTAGACGCTAACTAATAGCTTGTATGGTCTAATTTTATATAAACAGCGGAAACAACGCTATCTACATGTGCAAAAACATAGAACTGCACATAATTGGGATCAAAGACTATTTAGGGAAATACATGAATCCTGATACAGTGAAACATTATAGGAAACTCTATGCCACGTTGATTTTCCAAAATGAATTGCCCATTTGAGGATGCCATGTAAAGACCTGATAGTTTTATTTTAACAACTTTTTATGTTAATGAGGTAGCGCATCTGGCGTGGCGATACCGAAGCCACCATTCGGTCAGTGTGTCATTTTTGATATATGTAGATGTAGCGATTTGATAGTTTCTTTCTTTATTAACCTTTTGTTTTAATGAGTTTGTCAGAGTATCCATTGTCGCTCGGCTCAAGACCATAATGGTCATATCGAATAATCTACATCTACATAACTCATCATCGGGGTTGCCTTCTTTGTCAGCTGCTAATCATTTCTCCTCTCGAAATTCTTCCCGAAGAGAAGATTGGAAAATTTGCTGTCAGCATTGTTGATGATGATGGCCGATGTTGCTGACGCCACCGACAGCACGATGACTATCCTTTTTTCAAACCTCACCACATACACTGTCGCATGCACGACAACTATGCCTCCATGACCGCTGACTTGGCCATATATGCCTACTTGTTCGGAGATCGAGATGTGGCCAAAACCGAAGTTGTTGCGTGTAGTAATAAGAAATGCATCGCACGTTTTCTCCGAGCCAAGACTCCAAATGGTATTGCGTCTAAAGTGCGCGCTATAGATGATTATGTAGCCAGTGCTCGAGGTAATCGCACCAAGGTCCCCATCGAGACAGCTACTAGTGGCCAACGAATACCGACCGCATGCACTGCATTTATTGCTTTTGATGCTGCAGAGCATGTCGACATCGTAGTTGGCGTATTCGACGATGAATCTAATGCACTGTTGTTCGTGGAAATGACATTCATGCTCTCTGGTAAAGTCGACCGATTTTTTGAAGAGGTGGTCAATAGCGAATACACTGCTCGTTATCGTAGTCGCGCGTGTGATGCAGCAATTGCCTTATTCAAAGCCACCATCTCATCCCTTAAGGTCATAGCCAGCTATCTCCAAGGCATTGCCGGCACCATTAATGACCTTTGCTGCAATTTCTCCAGTGGCGATAACGATGACCATGAAGCGCTTGTCGGCCCTGCCATGGAACCTCAGGCCAAAAATAGGATGGAACACCTGAATTAAGCATTAAAGCACGTGTCATTTCTAACAAAAAACAGTTTTTCCACT